>CAUYSK010008978.1:0-17361 GCA_963575035.1 Avahi laniger
TGGCAATAGTATCAAGGTGATACTGGCTTAATAGAATGAGTTGGAGGTGGGGTGTGGATTACCTTCTTCTCAATGTTATGGAATAATTTCTGCAGTATGGGTACCAGCTCTTCTTTGTAGGTCTGGTAGAATTCAGCCGTGCCTCCATCTGGTCCAGGGCTTTTTTGTTGTTGTTGTTGTTGTTGTTGAGAGATTTGCTTTGATCTCACCATTCATTATTGGTCTGTTCAAGATTTCTAGTTCTTCCTAATTGAGTCTTGGAGATTATGTTTTTCCAGAATTTGTCCATTTCCTCCACACTTTCTAGTTTATGTACATAGACATTTTCATAGTATTCATGAATGATATTTTGCATTTTTTATTTCAGCATATTACGGGGGTACAAATGTTTAGGTTACGTATATTGTTTTTGCCACAATTGAGTCAGAGCTTCAAGGACGTCCATTCCCCAGACGGTGCACACTGCACTCATTAGGTGTGTATATACCCAGCCCCTCCTCCCCTCTCCCATCTGCTCAACACCGGGTGACTGTTATTATTGTATGTGCACTTAAGTGTTGATCAGTTAATACCAATTTGATGGTGAGTACATGTGGTGCTTATTTTTCCATTCTTGGGATACTTCACCTAGTAGAATGGGCTTCAGCTCTATCCAGGATAATACAAGAAGTGCTATATCACCATTGTTTTTTGGCTGAGTAGAACTCCATGGTATATATATATACCACATTTTTTTTTATTTTAGCATATTATGGGGGTACAGATGTTTAGGTTACATATGTTGCACATGTCCCCCCTCCTCCAAGTCCGAGCTTCAAGCATGTCCATCCCTTGGATGGTGCGCATCGCTCTCTTTGTGTATGCATACACCAGTCCCCTCCTTCCCCCTCCTCCCACCCCCTTCCTCCCTGCCTGTCATCCAATAGATGTTATTCTTATATGTACACTTATGTGTTGATCATTTAATACCAATTTGATGGTGAATACATGTGGTGCTTGTTTTTCCATTCTTGGGATACTTCACTTAGTAGAATGAGTTCCAGCTCTACCCAGGAGAAAACAAGAGGTGATATATCACCATTGTTTCTTAAAGTTGAATATACTCCATGGTATACATATACCACATTTTATTAATCCACTCATGTATTGATAGGCACTTGGGTTGTTTCCACATCTTTGCAATTGTGAATTGTGCTGCTATAAACATTTGATTGCAGATGTCTTTTTTATAGAATGTCTTTTGTTCTTTTGGGTAGATGCCCAGTAATGAGATCAAATAGTAGTTCTACCTGTAGCTCTTTGAGGTATCTCCATATTACTTTCCACAGAGGTTATACTAGTTTGCAGTCCCACAAGCAGTGTATGAGTATTCCTATCTCTCCACATCCATGCCAACATTTATTGTTTTGGGAATTTTTGATAAAGGCCATTCTCATTGGAGATAAGTGATATCTCATTGTGGTTTTGATTTGCAATTCCCTGGTGATTAGAGATGTTGAGCATTTTTTCATATGTTTGTTGGCCATTAGCATATCTTCTTTTGAGAAGTTTCTGTTCATGTCCTTTGCTTACTTTTTGCTAGAGTGGTTTGATTTTTTCTTGCTGATTTTCCTGAGTTCTATATACATTCTAGTTATCAGACCTTTATTGGATGTGTAACATGAGAATATTTTCTCCCATTCTGTAGATTGTCTGTTTGCTCTTGTGACAGTTTCCTTGGCTGTGCAGAAGCTTTATAATTTGATCAGGTCTCATTTATTTATTTTGGTTGTTACTGTGATTGCCTTTGGGGTCTTCTTCATAAATTCTTTGCCTAGGTCAATGTCTAGAAGAGTTTTTCCAACATTTTCTTCTAGAATTCTTATAGTTTCATGCTTTAGGTTTCAGTCTGTTATCCACTGTGAATTGATTTTTGTGAGAGGAGAAAGATGTGGATCCTGTTTCAGTCTTATACATGTGGCTATCCAATTTTCCCAGCACCATTTATTGAATGAGGATTCTTTTCCCCAGTATATGTTTTTGTCTGTTTTGTCAAAGATTAGATGGGTATATGAGGATGGTTTTATATCTGTTTCATTGGTCTATGTTTCTGTTCTGTCAATACCATGCTGTTTTAGTTACTATAGCCTTGTTTGAACGTTAATTTTAAGTCTCCCAAATGGTAAAACAGCATATCATATATTTACTTAACGTTTTCCACTTCCTCATTTCTAAGAGTGTTCATATATTGGGTTTTATTTAATATTTAAGATAGGTCAGGTAGCACTTTTCTAAGTTTTCAGTCACAAAAAGCTATACAGAGAGGCTAAGTGACTTGCTCTACATAAATTCTTTTAATCCTCACCACCACTGCTTGAGGACTCTATTATTGACTCCATTTTATGTGTGAGGAAATTGGCTTAGCCAGGTGCTCTGTGCTTATGGTCAGACCAAATCAGGATCTAAGGCCAAGTCTGACTAACTTCCTGTCCATTACACTACACTACCTTTTGCTTATCTACAAGCATCATTTGTGTTAGGCTTATGAAATTTGGTCTCCTCTTAGATAAATCACTTCTTAATTAGGAATATTCAAGCTTATGCTCACTTACCTGAGAAAGAAAGTAGAAATTACAGTAGTCTCTTTGGTGATTTGTGTATTATTTTAACATGAAAAAGAAACAATGTACAGATACAGAGGCTCAGCAGGAATTTACAGTTCCTTAGCAGGGAACTGTTAGCCCTCTTGCTTTCTCCATGGGAGAACAGCTGGTTACAAGGTGCTAATCCCAGGGGAACTCAAGGACATAAACCAAGAAAAAGAATTAGAGAATAAAAGAAGACAGAGAGACCAATGGAAGTTTCCAATATTCAGATTTCTGGCCACAACCTCATTGCTGAGGACCTACCAAAGGAAAAATAAGAATCCTTATTTATTATACAGTTGTCACTAGGCACCTGAGTTGGGCAGGAGAGATGGAAATGAAAATATCTGATTCCTTGAGACTCTCACAGACTAATAGTACACAAAGACAAACAAGCAATTTTAATACAAGTAATAAGAAGAAGCAAACTGTCGAGTGGGTTTTGTGTTGCTGTACAGACTATCTGAGACTGGGTAATTTGCAATGAGCAAAAATTTATTGGCTCACAGTTCTGAAGGTGCCAGCCATCTTGAGAAGGCCTCTTGCTGCATCATCATATGGTGGAAAGTGAGAAGGCAAGAGATGTCAAGAGACGGCTGGACCTGCCATTTTGTAATGGTACCAATGTCACCTATGAGGATAGAGTCCTCAAGGCCTAACCATCTCTTAAAGGTCTCACCTCTTTTTTTTTTTTTTTTGAGACAGAGTCTCACTGTGTTGCCCGGGCTAGAGTGCCATAGCGTCATCCTAGTTCACAGCAACCTCAAACTCCTGGGCTCAAGTGATCCTACTGCCTCAGCCTCCCGAGTAGCTGGGACTACAGGCATGTGCCACCATGCCCGGCTAATTTTTTTCTATATATTTTTAGTTGTCCAATTAATTTTTTTCTATTTTTAGCAGAGATGGGGTCTCGCTCTTGCTCAGGCTGGTTTCAAACTCCTGAGCTCAAACAATCCGCCTGCCTCGGGCTCCCAGAGAGCTAGGATTACAGGCGTGAGCCACCGCGCCCGGCCAGGAACTCCCAATCTTTATAACAAACTAATCTTACATTAAACCAAATGAATTTCAGTAAGAAAGGAAACAAAGTCCACAATATATTGTCTTATGAATTAAGAAAACTAAAAGACTTTTATAAACTGTAAATCAATGTTCAAGTAAAAGTGATTAATAATAATTATGAACAGTAAAGGTGTAGTAGAAAGTTATTTAAGAGTCATAAGCTATGTTAATTCAATGATCAGCTGCCTGAATGACAGTTTAAGAACCACCTAAACTCTTCGTGGCTTCTTTATAAAAGTCTCCCAGAAACACATACCCAGTGTGCTAATAATGGCTGTATATTCACTAGACTCCAAACCAAACTCTACACAGGAGCTAACTGGAGCCTTAGCTGATCAGAGGTCAATCTAGGGCTCCTGGCAATGGTAGGAGGTCTAGGTTCAGGGAGGGGTGTTGACCATAGCCTAATAAGAGACTTGCTTATGGAAGTCCTACTGAATCATTTCAGTACAGAGTAAGGTTGCTTTCTGCCTTTTTTTTTTTAAAAACACTTTTCTATCTTTTAATTGGGAGATAAAGTGGGAAGGAATTACAATTAGATATTATGCTCACCTGTTTTCTTTTTATTATACATACTTTAGATTACAGACTGAATACAAACATTGATCAGAAGCCAAAACACCTCACACATTCCTTACCAAATCAACCCAGGCCAATCTATCTTTCAACTACACATTTTTATGTTCTTGCCTCACCACTTACTAAAATAAATATACAAGCAAATAGCAATCCAATCCAACTAAGCATCTTTCATCTATAATTATCTGAAGCAAGAGATTTAAAAATGGGTAGAGTTAATCCATCTCACCAATTGCATCTTCAATGCCTGTTTAGTCATGCTTGAATGTCTAGATTCAATTTATAGAGAATATGAATATATAACATTGTAAAGGGAGGCTTCTGGAAGATCCTGTCTGACACGGACAAAAGGTCAAACAGTTCCTTTGCTGTTTTGTGACAGTTAAAGAGTCTCTGGGCTGGGTCAGAGGGTGGGAGAGTTATGTCTAGATCTGGAATGGATCATTCACACAATTAAGTTCTTGTCAGACCAAAAAACATGACAGCACAACTTTCCCCAGGCAAGAGGACAGCCAGATGGAAAATAACTCTTTTTCTCCACTTATCTCAAAATTAGAAATGAGAATGGAATTAAATAATGGAAAAAACATTTCTAAGTTTTAGAATATACTCGGGTTGCTGGGGTTACTATTTTGAGGTGATGTTTAGAAATCTTGGAAAAACGGAATCTGGTTTTTCCCTCATTGGAAACTGGTTACTCAAGTTAAAAACTAACTCACCTTCACATCACTTTTTTCTTTTTTTTTTAAAAGACAGGGTCTTATTCTGTCACCCGGGCTGGAGTGGAGTGATGTGATCAAAGCTCACTGTAACCTCAAACTCCTGGGCTCAAGTAATTCTCCTGCCTCAGCCTCCCAAAGTGCTGGTTTTATAGGTGTGAGCCACTGCACCCAGCCTCACATCACCTTTTAACTCACAAACTGAGCACTATAAGATAGTCATTATAGTGTAGACAGTACTCAACTATTGAATCCATACTTTTATTCATTATACACAGACTTAAACAATGCCGTTTGCATGTAGAACTTAGATATTCATGTATCAGCTGATGAACAGACATTTAAAATTTTTTCCTGTTAATGTTGCCTGCAAGCATTAGTTTGGCATTTTCATCGTCTTTGTCTGACATGAGTGTTTGTTTTTGTTCAATTATTGGTAAAACAGAAGTATTCAGCCAAAGATGGAAATTATTAGGCTTGCTACAGGTGGCAAATATTTGGCTTTAACCAGATACTCATTGTGTGGAAAAGAAAAAGAATGAATAAATAAGTCTGAAGTTTTGGAATTATACTGCTGAAGACTATCGAAAAGGCAAAAAACCCAATACATGTTTGATGCCTTTAGAAGGACCTTTCCCCACTCCACATACACATATATTGAACAGACTTAAGTCCGTTGTTCAACTTCTGTATAGTGATTTGACTTCACTACACATTTTTTGAGACTTAGTATGTACTAAAATAGGGGATTGTTTATGTGTGATCTAAAGGTTAGACTCTAAACCAATTATTAATATTAGTGACTATGTTTAGCACAGATTCACAGAAGATTAAGAGACCGAAAGATCCTTGGAGCTTATCTACTTCAAAATGATAGTTCTACAGATGAAGAAACTGGAGGCTGCAATGGTTATTTTACTTGTCTAATGCCCTACAGCAGCTGAATGCGGGGTGGTGCTAGGCCCAGAACCGGGATTTTTCTAACGCAGCATTCTTTCCATGACTGTAATTTTGGATGCCCTACCATCATGTTAATATTACAAGTCTATCCCCTTTCTCAAAAAATCACGGGAGGCATAATTCCTGATAGCCTTGTGGTATAGTTTGGATGTTTGGCCCCTTCAAATCTCGTATTGAAATTTGATCCCCAGTGTTGGAGGTGGGGCCTGGTTTGGGTCATGGGGACAGATCCCTCATGAATGGCTTGCTGCCCACCTATGATAATGAGTGAGTTCTCACTTTATTAATTCACATGAGAGCTGGCTGTTTAAAAGAACCTGGCACCACTTGCTCTCTCGCTTGCTCCTTCTCTTGCCCCGTGACATACCCACTCTCCCTTTGCCTTTTGCCTTGATTGAAGCTCCTTGAAGCCCTCACCAGAAGCAGATGCTGATGCCATGCTTGTACAACCTGTAGAACCAGGAGCCAAATAAACCTCTTTTCTTTATAAATTACCCAGCCTCAGGTGTTTTCTTTACAGGAACACAAATGGATTAATATACCTTGCAAACTGTAGTGCCTCCAGGTTCTGGGTCTGTGAATGTCTGTGACCCTTATTCTCCCAAATTAATATGGTATTGAGAAAAACCTGAATGCCAAATCAATACTGGCTGATGCTGGAGATGTTTTAAAATGGTTTCTGCATTTTATCTTCCAAGTCTAAGGCTAAATATTACTTTTTCAGAGATGCCTTCCCTAGCAAGCTTATCTATGCTTGTCCTGTTCTTTATGTAACTTTGTAGCACATATCACATTCTGAAATAATATATTAATTTGCTTATGAAGTATCTTTTCCAACATGTTATAAATTTCATGGAGGCAACTTGTTCCCAGCTGTTTATGTTGCACCTAGCACACTCTTGGCATATAAACGCAGCTCAAATATTTGTTGAATAAACAAATGAATTTCTCTCACAAAATTCATGGTTGAAGCAAGCCTTATAGAGGCCCTAATTATCCCTTTTATCCTGTCCTAAACTCCGTAACTAAGTCCAAGGGATTAAAGTTCTAGGGAAGTAGATTTTAGCTGAGATTTTAGCTCAGCAAAAGGTACCAGTTAAAAAGATTCAGACATGGAACGAACAATTTTGTAGGATACTGACCTCTCTGTCCAGAAAGGCTGGAAAACCAAGTGCCCAGGTAGATATGATCTTCCTGCATTAGGCAGAAAGCCAATCTTGAAAACTTCTCAGGTGTCTTTCAACTCTAAGGTTCTGGAGTTTGTTTCTTTTCAGCTGCTCGATTTTGAATTAGGTTAAAATATACATACAAACTTCCTTAGGAAATAACCCACGAGACGTCATCTAATGAGACTTAAAAAATTGATTATTCAGCAATGTATGTCCTTTTACAATTATTTGATACATATGAATTCTACTGAATACACAATTTGCTCTAGGTCCATATAGACTAAAGTGAGTTTTTTAAAAAGTTTGTGTAGCATTTTAAACATAAACACACTTTCATGTAATTATTATATCAACTCTGTGAGGAAAATGATGCTTGAGCTCATGCAGAGTAAGCAGCTTATCCAAAGTGCAAGAATTGTCAGGTCTCAAACTCCCTTCCTACTCTAATAGACCACACCACTTTTTGACTCTAGGACTACCCATCCTTTAGGATTACCATATTTCCGTCTTCATCCTGGATTGAAAAATACCTTTCTTCCAAATTTTAGTGGGAAAGGACCAAATGGAATTTAAAACTGAAACTTTTTCTATAGGTATTAATTAAAAACCTATTTTATTGATGATTAAAGAAGTAATAAACATCTAATAGAAAATAATTATAACACAAAAGTGATTAAAGAGTTTAAACAGTGAATGCAATGTTGAGTAAAGCACTGAGAATAAGATGGGCATTTATCACAGGTTAAACGGCGAGGGAGAAAAGATCTAAAATCATTTTATTTTTAGCTACTAGTTGTTTCTTAAAAGTTACACAGGGAAGTGATCTAATGATTAAAGGTAAAGTAAAATACACTATCTCATCCTGTTTTTGAAAGGGCCTTTGAGACCATCTAGTTCAATTTTTTCATTTCTTCTTAACTGAGGTAATAGATATGAGAGTCCACTTGCTATAAGTACCTCTTCTTGAGGAAGTTCATACTTTGAAGAAATGCCCTCAACTTTCTAAGAAAATCATGATCGCTTATATTTTTCATATATTACTTCTCATGGTACGACATTTACATATTGAAACCTGCATTTCTAAAACCCAAACATGCATTCTCCTATATGCATATTCATGTGCAGTGCCTCTGCAATGGGGTGCTTCTCCTTAATTAATCTTCCACTATAAAAGACATGAATGAGTAAACCTTGGAAAAGGGATAACATCTTTGATATTTTCAACTCCCAAGATGCACTGCAGGTAGCGTTCAAATCCCATCCCGAAACCTCCATGTGGCACAGATCCAAACTGACGAAGGTCCAGATACCTGTTTTGTAAAAACAGAGAATCATCACCTATAAATGCTGTATGAGATCAGATGTTAAGATTAGAATTTTATGTTTCAAAAGTATTTTGCAATCATTTGCTATTGTCCATATCATTGTGGTAGATCAGTCTTTCCCCTCCATAGGCAGATGATGGAAACATCAAAGTTAAAGTGATCTCATCTATCCAAGGTTATCCAGAGAAACAGCAGTACATCCTGTCGTTCAGTCATGAGCTTTTGATCATTTGATCCTTTTTAAGTTATTTATGTATTTATGTACAGAAAATTTGTCTCATGAGGCTACAGAAACATTTCTAATAACTTTACTAGTTATCCTGAAAATACATTCCTCTTCTATTTCTTGTTGTGTTAATGATGATGCTTTTTTCCTTACCAAAATCATATTGTTCAATACACAGAGGAGAGTGAAGAGTTTTGTTTGATACATTACAAAAAGATATCCCCTAGATTAGACTGTAACCTAAAGCAGGGCAGGAATCATGTCTCATTCAACCTTTTATCTCTAGGGAATGCTCTACAGTAGGTGCTTCTACATGAAGATTTATTGTTTGAAGGCACAAAAATATATTCTTCAATGCTGAAATGATGAGAAACCTCTAGCTCTCTGCTTCGGGCCTCATGAAGATGCTCAGAGTCATTTCTCTGGCAGGCTACACAGCCTCTGAAACCGATCCACTTAAGACCACATGGCTAGAAAATGGCCAAGCCATTATTGAAACTCAGATTCCAATACACCAGCATTAGATAAAGTTATTTTAGGAAAGAAAGAGAAAAAGGAAAACTATACCTTATTATGTCATTTGGTGGGGAAATTCTTGAGTTATATGATATTGATTAAAATAAATTTAGAGTTTCTTGAATGATTTGTAAAATCAGTTCCACAATCACTTAAGTACCACAGCTGGTAGTCATTTGGCTCCTCAAGCATAAGGATTGTCTACCGCCTATTTCCTCACCATTAATAATAATGGCTACATATATTGGTATTTTAGGGAGTTGACTAAGTACTTTTTGAAATAAAGATGAATTCCAACTAGATGAGCTGTACCAGGTGAGAGAACAGTATGACAGAGGTATCTAATATAAAACTTAAGATTAGTAAGAACTATAAGGAAAAACAGAAGGAACTTATTTTTGACTAATTGAAATGTTTGGTAGCTGAATTAACTTTTAAGTTTACAGCGCAGGGGGGCAGTGTATACTTTGATTTAATAACAAAATAAGATTAAGGGCATACCAAACCACCTGTCACAAACACCTGGAAGATCTCAGTGGCTGCTAGAAGGTTCAGCAATAGTTTTAGATGGGTCCAAATTTCTCATACATTGCTGTCAAAACACTGGTATGAATATCGGCAAACTGAATTCAGCAGAGCAATTCAGTTTGCAGCATTTTTCTTTGCCTTTGTTTTGACAGGTGAAAAAATCCACTCCTAAGAAAAAAGTTTTCTAATGTATATGTATTTGTTTGACTGTTGTTAGATTGATTCTAGGGTAGCCAGATTATAGAAGAGATACTAGAAAATTTGTAGAACTAGTTATAGATCTTATTTGCATATGGCATGAAGAAATAGGAAGTGAGTAAATTCTTAGACACCTGGGGTGGCTACTCACAATATGGGAGAACATTAGTAGAGATCACAAATGTGAAGATTTCTAAGGCTCCTCTTACCTTTAATATACTATGATTACCACATAAAAGGAAGCAAATTCAAATAATAAATATTTACATTTGGAGATCTTAAAAATTTGAAAACTTTCATTGGGAAAAGAATATTACTAAAATGATTAATAAAGACTAAAAAAGGCCTTAACTTATTTAACCAATAATTAAATTTTTTATTTAGTTCTTTATTAAGGCAAGTTCTTACACACTATAAATATTATCTCACAGACTGAAAGAATCTAGGGTAAAATGCATAAGCTTGCTCAAAAAAATCAAACTTATCTACCTAATATTTAACAGCAAGACTCAGAACAAAGAAAAGAAACGGGGCAGGAAACTAGTATTTACTGAGTATAGATACTTAACCTACATTGTTTCATTTCATCTTCATAATAACCTTGTGAAATAGATAGTATCATTCCATTTTATAACCAAGAAAACCAAGACTTAGAGAGATTAAGTATGCCTACGGTCATTACTGGTAAATATAAGGCATTCGAAGGCCATTACCGTAACCCAATTTTAGCTTTTTTTGCATTTCCGAAACGTACCTCCTTCCTTACCAAAAGGCAAGGGTGTAATATGCCCCTTCCTTCTCTAAGGACAGGAAAAGGATTAATATTATTGTAGATATTATTATGCTAAGACCCCAGAGGAGTGCTATTACTGAAATATAAATAAATAATCTGTATATATTGAAAACTATTTGCAGAAAGAGTGTGCAGAAAGAAAACCAGGAACAACTTTGAGGAAGTAAATGCCTGAGTACAGACAGGTGGTCTTCCCTAAGCAGCTCAGATTTCTACGGTTCGTGGAGACCTTAGGGATCACTTGGCTCAAGTCCCTGATTTCATAACCTAAAGAAATTTTTTTGTTTGTTTTGAGACAGGATCTCACTCTGTTGCCCAGGCTGGAGTGCAGTGGCCCAATCATAGCTCACTGTAACCTTGAACTCCTGGACTCAAGCCATCCTTCTGCCTCAGCCTCCAGAGTAGCTGGGACCACAGGAATAGGCCACCATGCCCAGCTAATTTTATTTTTATTTGTAGGGATGGGGTCTTGCTATATTGCCCGGGCCGGTATTGAACTCCTTGGTTTAAGCGATCCTCCTGCCTTGGCCTACTAAAGTGCTGGGATTACAGGTGTGAGCCGCTGCGCCCGGCAAGAAATTAAAGCACAATGATTAAGAGCAAAGGTTTTTGATTCAGAGAGTTCAAGTCCCAGATCCATGCTTCTACCTGTGTGATATTGGTTAAGTTAGTTAACATCTCTGGCCTCAGGCATAGAGTGTTAATAAAAAGGGGTTAATAATACCTAACTCACAGGTGTTGTGGTGATTATATGAGATATTATAATATAGTTTAACATAGTTATTTGACACAATAAATAGCTAAATGGTAGCTATTAATATTACTATTTTTCAAGAACCCAAAGGGAATAAGTAATCTTCTGATCTCCCCCCCAAATCTCCCTGCCTTTCACAGTTCTTAATGCTCTTCCACAAGGGCTCGGAAATACAAGTTAAAATTCTTCCAGGCAACACTCAGACAAGCAGCTAGGATATGTATGAATTATTGGAGGCCATATTCTTACCATTGGTAGACTTCTTTAAGTCCTGATCTGTGAAAGGATAATAAAATTCTTTCAGGGAATGGCAATAAGATAAATATATTAACCACTCAACATTTATTCTGGGTTGTATGCAAAAAGCTTTTTATGAAGAAGTACGCAACAAAGCCTGTGCCTCTCAAATGACGCACAATATAGCTGAGTAGCTGAAACTTTACAGTAAGTTAACCAACAGCCCAAGGTATTATGAAATAAGGGGTTTAGACAATAAATGCTACAGAAAGAAAATATGATCCAAAGCCCAAAAGAAGAGATTCATCAGACATCAGCTTATTGTACTATGACATAAGAAAAGCACTATTTTTACTACGTAAGGTTATTAGGAGGCACACACAGACAAGAGACACACAGACACAACTTTCATTCTGTAACATTAAAACAGTAATATAGATTCTGAGGCTCCCTTTGTAACATGGCTGCTGATTTGTTCTTATTTGAGAAATATTAATAAAATTTTAAGCTGTTAGTGTTCATTTAAATTAATATAAGCCCTTTAAAAAATGTTTGAGCCCACAGTATATCTAAAGTGATTAGGTCTACGAAAAATTCAAATATACAAAAATACATAAAACATGAACCGCAGCCACACACAGATCTCTGAGATAAGGAACACGTATATTCATTTCATTTGGAAAGATAAATTTGGATATTATCAGATATTAGGTAAACATTTAATGTTATGAGGAAAGGTTTCCTGAAGGAAGGAAGCAAGCAAAGAAAACAGACCAATTAATCTTTCAACAGATGAGGTTTCTTGCCATGTGTGATTTTTATTGTGCTTTTTAAAAAACCCCAAAGAATCCTCAGATTCTTTCCACCTAAAGAGTCTGACTTTTACTTCAATTACACAACTTTCCCAGGACTTTCTAACATGATAGAGGTATTAAGGAGTTAGTAGAATGATACACAGAGTCTCCTCAAAACCTATTTATCCCTTTCTTTTGGATCCTAACCCAATAGAGCAGTTCAGCTGACTGGGATTACAAAACTAGTTACCCATGAGAGGCTGGGATCCTGGGAAGGCATCAACTTTTTAAGCATTTCTCCATTAGGGAAAGAAAGACTTACAAATGGCTAATTTAACAGGACATTTTGAAACAATTATGGCTTTTCCAGGTTACTATGAAACCCAGTATTATCTGGAGAGAAGGATTAAGCATACGGACATGGCGAGGTGTTTTTTTTGTTTTTTTTTTTTTAAGTCTGGCACAGTAAAATAGAAATCATGGAAAAACAGAGGCTTATAACCTTGGTTAGTTTAGGAAGTCACTAAGGTTTGTTGGCAGACCCTGCATATCAGGAGTGGAAGTTCAATTAGAAACATGATTCCCTATTTCCCATCTCCAAAACATTCTTTATGTGTTTATGGATTCATTTCCCAGGTCTCAAACAGCAAGTTAAAATAAAGTATTCAAATAGCTAAATCAAGACCCTGACATAGTAGAGAACCCAAGGAAGGGAAATCTGCTTATACTAAATGCTAGTTTAGCAGATATTTTTAGCAGTTTTCTTTCCCCACCTTTATCCTGTCCCTGGTTCAGAGTCTGTCTTTAAGTCCCTGGAGGAGTCTGCCACTCATTATTGAGAATAAACAGAAAACAGATACGAGAAAAATGTAGGACAGGCTTTTAGGGGGAAATCTCCTTCCTCATATTAACCTTTTAAAAAACTACTTTTCATAGGGAAAGATATGTACAAATAGTGGGCAAATATCACTGTAGGCTCTTCATGTAACAGTTCCAGTCTTTAAGAAAGGGCAGGTGAGAGAGGCTGAGTAACAATTTGCTCAAAGTCACACAGAAATCTGAGATCCAGGTCTGGATCACCAAGGCCTGAGGCCCATGTGCTTTTTTCTCTGTTACTATGCCATGATCACCTTTGAGTCCCTCACCCCAAATTTCCGAATTGTGTTTGTTTTAGGTCCTACCTGGCCAAGCGCTGCTCTAAGACATGGTACCGTTCCTCTCTGAGGCTTCCTCCAAAGAGTTCCCCAACCCCTGGAACCAGAAGATCAACAGCAGCAACCTAGAAAGGAAATAAAAATTATTAGCATTATATTTTCAGGTGATTCCAATAGTCAGCTTCTTGAGCAAGTAGAACTTTTAACATTTTGACAACTAGATGTTTAACTGTCTGCCAGAATCTTACTCACTTTATCTGTCCATGCTCCTTGTTTCGGTATCGAATGTTTAATATTATCTTTTAAATATATGCTACACAAATTGCAGGTGGGCAGTTTTCTCTCTCCTACCATTTGTGTGGTGTACTCAAAAAGAATATTTTCTTCAAAAATGTGATATAAACATTAATTATAAAAATGTGGACAGTGTTAAAAATGATGAAACATTAAAAATCACCTATCGCCACACGGAAGCAATTACATTTCGGCATATTTCCCTTCAGGTTTTTTTGTCTTATGCATTTAAAAACAGTATGTTAGAGATCAAATTACATATAAAAATTTATCATTTTAATTGCCTTACCTAATACTATATAATTAATATTTGTTCTATGTCAGTAAAAATACTTCATACATTTAATGTTTTAATTGATCTGTAGTTTATTGCTTGGAATTATTATAATTTATACAACTGCTTCCCTTTTTTGTTAGACATTTTCCAGTGTGTGTTTATTTTTGTTTGTTTTCTCTTATAAATAATGTGGCAATGGAGAGTTTTCTTTAATTTGTAGTATTTTGTTAAGGCATAAAATAAGTTCTGATTACTAGTCAAAGAAGTACAAATTAAAAGAATAAGATACCATTTTGGAGTTATCAAAATGGTGATGATAAGAAAACAAAATAAATAATATAGATAAGAGAATGAATAAACCAATGCTCTTGTACACTTGATATAATCTTCTGGTCAGCAATTTGACAACAGATAATAAAAAGTCTTAAAAATGCACTATGCGTTGACTCAGCAATAACAGTTCTAGGAACTAGTCCTAACAAAATAATCAGAGATGCAAGAAAGATTAACACACAGGATGTTTATTACAGCATTACTTACAATGATGAAAAATTCAAATATATGTCAAGAGAGGACTATTAGATCAATTTTAGACATGGATAGAAAAAAGACTAAGTAATGAGATGTTAATTGTGCTGCCACTGTGATAAGGATTATGGATATTTTAACATTGTTTTCTTGTTTTCGGTTATTTTTATTTTCTTATTTTCTACAGTAAAGATGTAATAGAAAACATCAAAAAACTTTTAGTAGGAGAAAATGATAGCTTGATATTTTAATTTGTGTTTTTTAATTACTAGTAATATTTCATTTTTAAAAATGTTTATTTGTTATCTGTATTATTTTTTGACTTGCCAAGATTATTTTGGGCAGGTAGACATTTTTTAAGCCCAAGAATTTGCAGGTACAAAACTAAGAAAGATTTAGAGCAACAAATGAAAAATCAGGAATCCATAAAACACATTTTAATCTTTAAATGTCACATTATATTGTAAACTTTTTTCTTAAACTTTGCCTCACTTTGTCACTATACCATCCCTCTAAGTTTTGATTTCAGAACTTCTGATTGAGGTATATTTTATAAATAATTGAGACTAATAAAGAATAATTCAAGAATGTGCCCCAAATGCTGTATACTTAATCCTCATTACTATCATTAAAGAGAAAACATTAGCTATGATTTTCAACACTAGGCTGAGTGAGAAGAGAGATTCACTAATGGTTTCTATTTTTACTAAATTCCTTGCCACTCAACAAGCTCATTAAGAGTAAGCATCCAAACAGGTCTTTGTCATGCTACCACTGCTGTTGACCACATCTGGGCAGTAATTCTATAAACTTAAGGGGCCTACAGTAAACAACCAGGTATTTTAGATTAGTGTTTATGTTAACTCAGACATGATAAATGGTAAAGAAATCCAACCACCTACATTAGATAGGTAGACAACAGAGCCTTGCCTCACTAATGTGATGAGGCAATTCTCACAGGCTACACAATTAATATAGCTTGACTCTAATCAGGACCCTGCAGTTACCTCTTCTATCCTCAGAGAAAAGATAAAGTACAAAGGGAATTTCTATGGCCACAAAAGGACTGCCATCCTTATTTCCCAGTATCTTGCTTTGAGACATGGCTAAAATATGACAGGAGCTGGAAGAGACATGGTAAAAAATTTCTTATTACCTTCAATTCAGTGTTATATTTAGAGTTATAGACAATCAGAGTTGGAAGAGAATAGTCAACCAAGAGGCTCTTTGGCCTTTGCTTGAAAATATTTAAAGCCTGGGAAATAGTATTCTTGAAATAAAGCATCACATTCTATTTATCTTTGACTAAAATCAACTCAAAAAGGATTAAAGACTTAAATATAAGACCTGAAAATATAAAACTACTAGAAGAAAATACAGGGGGAAAGCTCCAAGACATTAGTCTGGATAATGATGTTTTTGGATGTGACTTGAAAAGCACAGACAACAAAAATGAATGGGATGGCATCAAACTAAATAACTTCTGTACAACTAAGGAAGCAATTAATAAAGTGAAGGGACAACTCACAAAACGGGAGAAAATATTTGCAAACCATGTATCTGACAAGGGGTTAATACCTAAAATACATAAGGAATTCAAACAACTCAATAGCAAGAAAACAACCCAATGAAAAAATGAGCAAGGAACTGAACAGACATTTCTCAAAAGAAGACATATAAATGGCCAATAGGTACATGAAAAAATGCTCAGCATCACTAATCATTAGACAAATGCAAATTAAAACCACAATGAGGCCGGGCGCAGTGGCTTACACCGGTAATCCTAGCACTCTGGGAGGCCGAGGCGGGCGGATTGTTTGAGCTCAGGAGTTCGAGACCAGCCTGAGCAAGAGTGAGATCCCGTCTCTACCAAAAATAGAAAGAAATTAATTGGACAGTTAAAAATATATAGAAAAAAATTAGCCGGGCATGGTGGTGTATGCCTGTAGTCCCAGCTACTTGGGAGGCTGAGGCAGTAGGATTGCTTGAGCCCAGGAGTCAGAGGTTGCTGTGAGCTAGGCTTACGCCATGGCACTCACTCTAGCCAGGGCAACAAAGTGAGACTCTGTCTCAAAAAAGAAATGTGCTGCGTCTAGTTTCCACGGGATGGGACTTCTCTTGCCTTAAGTCATTCACCCCAACTAAACCAGAAGCAAACTAATAATAGTCACAAAAACAAACCCAATAAAATTCCCACAATACTTTCATTTTTCTAGTTATAGACAAATAACATACATGTATGTACGCACAATCAACATAACTACATATGTACAGACACACATAATCAACAAAGAGTCAAGGAGATGAAGCAAGACATTAGAATACACTGGCGATATTAAAAATCCTGCAACAAGAATTTCCAATTAAAGGAGCTCAAGCTTAAAAGAAATTGAGCTCATAATTCATCATGAAAGAAGAGATATGAAACCTTGTAGCATTTTTAAAGAACACTTTTCTGGTGACAAGTACAATTTAAAGGATCTTATCAATGATAAATAATTCTTGTTGACGATTAAACCTACCTTTCTAAACAGTTGGCTGGGGCAGGGCACCCACCTCGGGGAATTGATTTAATTGTGACTTTTATCTGGGTTCAGTGTGGCAAAAAGGGAACATAAAATAGGCCC
>CAUYSK010008981.1:0-33102 GCA_963575035.1 Avahi laniger
ATGTTTAATAGACATGCTGGGTCAATGCAAAATGGTTTGTACCATTTCCCAGTTAATTGATATAATAAAGATTTGAATGAAAACTCTAGAAACGAGTTTCAGCTTCAACAATTATTCTTTTTCTTTCTTCATTCACATTTATCATAGCAAACTGCTAGAAAAGTAATTAATACTGGCCCATAAATCTGGTTTAAGTTTGTTTTTGGAAGATTAACAATGAATTTACCGACAGAGTTCTTGTCTTTGCCTGATACAGTCAACCAAAGCACACTCTCCTGCATGCCTAAACCACCAGTCAATTAATATATTACTAAACTGAGGCAATTCTGTTTTTAAAAAACATGTACAAAAAAAAATCTCAACTTTAGTAAGACAATGAACTTGATGACATCTTAAGTCCCTTTATGAAAAATTCTTCACAAAACTTGACAGGAATAATTACAAATAGGCAGAATATTCCAATCTCTCTATTTCCTATCTTTAAAATGTTTGGATTGCCTTGTAAATTATTACTTGCTCTTAAATTTATCCTCCTTGCACTAATCACTTCTACTGCAAACTAAATAATATAGTCAAAACTGAACTCACCTTTATCTTAGCCAAAATGCTAAAATCAAGTGGAATCATTCTATAATGGATGTCTTCCTTTCAATCACCTCCCTCATTTCCATTCTCTTGTCAAATCCTGTATGCTGTGTTCATTTACTGTGTATCATGTGCAATCCTTCCTCTTTAATTTCACTGCTTCTTTCTCCATTTAGACCAAGATCTTTTCTTGATTGTATTTTACTAACTGAATGATTTTCCACTTTCCTATAATGCACTCCCCAACTCTCCTTCATATAGCTAATTCCAACTCATTCATTAAGCATAGTTCATGAATCTCCAGGAGGCCTTCCTTAATTTTCAGTCTGATAAACTTCTTTTCCTTGCTTCCTTAATCCTCTCTATCATAGTACTTAATGCCATTAAATTTATAATTGTCAAATTACATAATCCTCTCCTTTTTGCTTTAAATGTAGGGCCAATATTATTTTAATTTTTTAACTCTTCTTCCAAGCAAATATAAGGAACTAAATGGTGTGAACATTTATTCACTGAATATAGTTCCCAAGAAATTTTTTAGAAAATTCTTGTAAGTATTAATATGTTGAATTCTAAATCAAAAATGATATCAGATGTTTATTATTGATTGTTATATTTTCTAGTTTCTTTAAGAACAAAGTTAAATTAATTTTAAGTATTTTTAAGTTTCATAAATTAAGCCTTATACCTGTATACTTTGACTTCTTATCCTAATCTTCCAAAAGTAATATCAGAATACTAAAGTCATTCTATACGGTAAGTGGAATCAAGACTTAAAAATTCACACAATTCAGCATCTTTCTAGGGATCCATATCATGGCTTATGTCTGTAACTCCCTAAAAGTCTTTAAGAATAAAACTCAAGACATATTTTCTAAATCCTTACCCTTTGTGAATTATTTTGTCATTAAAAATGCCAAACTTTTAAAAAATGTTTCACACATGATCTATTGCAGTAAATTGCAGCCCTGCCAATAGTAATAATTACAGCCATGCACCTTGAATTACCTTTCTTGTAAATTAAACTTCTGTGTTGGAAAAAGAGAGTTGTAAACTCTACAAATTTTTCCATTTGAAGGACCAGCCCTAACATACAGTGAGACCACTGTGTTTTTAACTACAAATAGTACTTTATTTTGTTTTTTAGGACATATTTATTTAACTGGTATAATATTTTACAAACCATACATTTTCCAAGTACTATTTTTAGTGTTTTCAATTTAATACATTAAATTTTGTATTATGAAAAAGTATTAATAATTTTACAAACATCAGTAGCTTAAATCTAAAAACAAGGATGGCATTATGACATCACATAACTTTAAATCATTGAAAGTGAAAATTTCAATCTGGAATTTAATAAAAGCCATTAGTTGACACAATTTATTGTTAAACTCTTACTGGAGTCAGAGTACCATAAAATGGATTGAAACTCCATGTGAAACAATCTGTCTAAGAGTGCATAGGTAGAAATGAATCAGGGATGTTTTTATTTCATTAAAAGTGGAAGTTTTGTCTATACTGTCAATCAAGGATAATGGCTGGAGGAATTCTCACAGCAACAGGAAATCCCGTCACCATTTTCACAAGTGGAAAGTAATTGAATTAACTGCTAAATACTAACATTATTCTTCTTCATGTGCTGTGAAAAGAAATAGAACTACACTTCTAAAGAATATTAATGTGTTTAAGGCAGGTCCAATAAGGGGTCATAACTCTACACTAACCCTTAACTTCAAAGTCATGGAGAGAATATGGCTTTCAACAGCAGTAACAAATCCAAGTATCTTTCTCTTATGTAATAGGAAGAAAGAATGTAACACCAATAAAATGAAAATCTAAAAATTAAAATATATTAATTAAATTAACTATATCTAAATAAATAAAATATAAATAAATAATAAACAATTCACAGTTAATAAACTAATAAAATTTTTATTTTTGTTTTAAAAAATAATATTATGATCAAAAGTCTGTTCTCATAATGTACAATGGAATCGGAAACTTGTTGCTGAGAGTTTTCCTGAGACATAAATTATAGCTCTGTCAGGCTGCTCAAGAAAATAAGATAATAAATCTATCTTTTCCATCAGTTGGATGAGTTCTGAGAATTAGGAGTCATTCTGCTTTAGACTATTACAACTCTATCAAGTGTTCAGTTTGAAAAAGCAAAATTCCTGGGACAAATGGCTGGTGAGAACAAAGCTTCCCAGCAACAGGAAAAAATAATGACCAATATTTACCATTGATAAATTAATTTTTGTTTGGATAGTCAGAAGTTGGAAAAATGGGATTGCCCTATTATTGCAAGAATGCTAATCTCACTCTTGAGAAAAATTATATTTAGATTAATTTTCTCTTTTACATGACAATGAAACAAATATTTCTAGCTGTGTTTATATGTATCTACACATACACACAACTGTTAAAATATAAATAATGAAAAATAAGACATTTCATTTACCTTTTTCTGTATATATATATAAATGTGCACATGTATATAAATGTGTTTATATGAACAAAATTAGAATTATTTTTGTGGTGATTTTCTTGTCTGGGCTAACCATTTATATTAATGTTATAGTAATATTATTTTTCTGTTTGATGTAAAAAATTCTGTACAGAAATACTTACTGACAAGTGTCCTCACAAGTCTCTGCTCGTTTAAACACTCACTAGAATTGTGTAATCAAATAATATAGTCCTTTTTCATAATATTTATGGAGCCCTAACTTATTTGTAAGATTACATGAAGTAAAATTGATATAATTTTAGAAAACTTTAACTAGGATTTTTTTTAATATACATCTAATAATTTTACATATTTATGGAGTACAGTGTGATATTTTGATACATAAATGCAATGTGTAATGATCAAATCAGGGTAATTAGCATATCCATTACCTGAAACATTTATTTCTTTGTTTTGGGAACTGGTATCTTTCAAGCTCTAGATGTGAGCAGTTGTTGAGAAAAGACTCATCTCTGAAGGAGGAGAAATAGTATTGAAATTAAAACCAAAGAATGAAAGAGCAAAAGGGCCTGGAGGTGTCCTTCTGTAGTAGATGCTGCTTTTTATCTGCCTGCCACCCACGTACCTTTTCTTTCGTCTGGTCCTTCCCATATTTATTTGACTAGTCACTGGTCAGGTCAGCAGCTCAATATCTACTCAGTTCTTAGCCAATTCCGACAACTCCATTTCCTTTTCGGTGACAGATTTAGGTGTCAGCATGTGACACAGTTCTGGACATTGTGATGTTAAAGATACTCTGCTGGAGAATTCTCTGAAAATTTCTCTCTTTCTTAAAAGGAGACAAAGAGAGATAAATTCTATTTCTTTTGATTTTCATTACACCTGAATGGTTGAGTGTGATGCTTGATGTTGCCACAGCCACCTTGTAACTAGGAGGAATATGTCTTGAGGAGTGAGCTGAAGATGAAGACTGGGAATTTGGAAAGAACTTGAATATTCAATGACATTGTTGCACCTACACAGCTAATATGCACAAAGAGAGTCTAGATCCTTACACTCTGGAGCCTCTTTTCTCTGTATTTTGTGCTACATGAGATAATAAATTTCCTTGTTTAACCAGCTATAACAGGGCTTTCTGTTATTTGCATATAAGAACATCCTCATTTCTACTCCAGCAATTAAGTAAGAAAGGGCTTAAAACCAAAGAAAATTACTATATGTTAAGAATAAGAAGACCAATATTATCTATGCAGTAAAAATGTTTTTCATGTATCTTTTCTCACAGCTGTTATAATCTACATTTTACACGAGGGGACTGAGTATTTTAAAAGGAAATTACTTGACAAGTTACACAGCTCATAAATACCAAGGACCAGACTCAAAAGTCATGCACTTTCTCTACTGTCTTACATCCCTAAAGTGACTCCGTGGGATCTTTAGAACTCAGTATTTGATAAATTCATTTCCAAATTAATGATTCACTGTCAGATTTATAAAATGATTAAGACTTGAACATTAATTTCAAGAAAATGCCAATGGTAGAAAAAAATGTATATTATTTTTGAGTCAATTTGTATGCTGGAGAATTTTAAAAAAGAGGGTCAGATCCTGACTCAGGAAATAGTTGAAGTACCAGCTCAGAACTTTTCAAACAGTTTAGAAACATAATGCAAAGAAAACTGCTCTATACCTTCCCCACTTTTCTCCTGCCAATATCACTCCCCAGAAGTAGCCATAGTTAATGGTTCCCATACTATTGACAATATATGTAAACTTAAAGAAAAAACAAAACAAGTATAGTGTACTCTCCATATATCTCAGAGTCAGGTCTTCAACCAAATGAAGTTTAAATATTGGCAGATAATTTTAAGTCTCCAAGTGTCTTCACTGGCCCCTGCTCCTCCACTCTTGCCACTTTCAATCCATTTTTCATCAAGCAGCAAATACATCTTCCCAAAAAGAACTCAGTTATATCATTTCCCTGCTTAAGACTTGCTGTGTTTTCTCTTTACACCTGGGAAAAATTCTCACTCCTTACCTTGTGCAAGAGTCTACATCCCCTGGCACTTGCCTATCTTATAGTATGTGACACTCCTACACTAATCACTGTTTTCAGTTCTTTGAAGATGCTAAGCATAACTCTCTTGAGTTATCTGCATGGGCTGTTTCCTTAGTCTGCAAAGCTTTTTCTTTGCTTTTCTCATGAGTAAGTCCTTCTCTAAGTTTACACTTCCACAACAGTGTCCCATTTACAGAGGAGTCCTTCCCTGACCATCCCACTTCAGGTAGGATCCCTCCACTTTTCTCTACCAGGGCCTCCATTGCATTCACAGTGCTCACTAAAACTAGCAATCATTTTACATGTTTGCTTTCTCATTTCTTTACTGTCTGTCTCTCCCACTAGCGTGTGCATTTCATTAGGAAGGGCCAGCATTTGGTTTTTGGTGTTACTTTTGTTTTGTTTTACCCGTATACCCTGTGTTTGTAACATGATTGTTTGGTATTCCATAAATATTGTATAAGTGAATGACTGAATGGCCATTGAGACAGACAGTGTAGACTGGCATTTATGAGTATAAAAACAAAAAGATAGAATGTTACATGAAACATCTATAATCAGCTTCATTGTATTAGGGTATTGAGATACCACAGATTGATAAATGGCTGAGTAAATCAGCTCCCTCTAAATTCTCTTAACAATTTATATGGATTTCTCCTCACTGTATGTCCTTTCTATTTTATATCTCAGCTATTTGTGTTAATATACTTTCTATTTTATTAAATCATAAAGTCCAAGAGGACTTTAAGAAGTTTGGTTGGTTTGTTTAGTTTCCCTTTGAGTATCTAATTGAGCTTTTCATATTAACTCTGACCGGTGAGAATACAGGTCAAAGAAGAACTCAACCACTGACTAAGCTGTGTGAAGTCTAGAATGTTGCTTAATCTCTGTGAGTTTTAGCTCCCTGATTTGTAGTGGGTACCCTGCTACCTACTTCACAGAATTTTGGTGAGATCAAAAGAAATAGTACATCCAATGCCCTGCACCTAACAAATGATCAATAAATGGCAACTGTAGGGGGTTGAATGGTGTCCCCAAAAAACTTATGTCTACATCCTAGAATGTGTGAATGTGACCATAATTGGGAAAAGGGTCTTTGCAGATGTAATTAAGGATCTCAACATGGCATTGTTCTGGTATAGCCTAAATCCAATGACAAGTGTCTTCTTACAAAAGACACACTGAGAGAAGAGGAGAAATCCATGTGAAAAATGAGGCAGAGATTTGATTACTTGTGCTAAATTTACATACATTACAAAAAGAAAATATATCACTGACATGTATATGCAAATAGAAAGATAAATGAATTCATGAGATAATTTGGAAATACACCTTTATGTTATCATCTCCATTTTGTTGAATCATTTTTGTTATCTATGAAACAATGACACACTAGATTAGAAGTTTTGAATCTGATATTACTGGACCTTGGGGTACATCTGGGGAGAGTGCTGAATTTCTGCCAATTCAGCAAATGTTGCATTTATAGCCACATGTACCTTTTTATAGGGAGAATATACATAATTTTTATCAGATCTCTGATAGATTTGGGATCACCAATAGAGTAATAACTTCAAGTTAGGAAAATATTGAAGGTCCTTTCTAGCTGTTATGTTAATATTG
Organism: Avahi laniger; assembly: GCA_963575035.1. Lineage (NCBI taxonomy): Eukaryota > Metazoa > Chordata > Mammalia > Primates > Indriidae > Avahi > Avahi laniger. Next base: position 6,741 of record CAUYSK010008981.1, read on the forward strand.
CAGGTTTATATCACTTTAAAGCAACCAAAGAGGTTTGCATGCTATTTTAATCAGCATGATCCTTTCTTTAAAGACCAAGAGCAAGTAAAAGAAAGGACTGTAATAGAGGTTGTTTTGAGTAACTTATCTTCCTCTAAACATTATAATAAAAATCTTCAGGTTTCCTTTTCTTGTGTACAGTCTGTCATTACCCACCATGTTCCAGCAAAGGAAATAATCTTTATAGTCAACAATGTAAGTACAGACTCCAGGTTTCCTTGAGCTCTGAAATTGCTATATTCAAGTTAAAAGGGTCATAAATGCATGAAGACAGAGAAAAGACAGTAAATGACAAATACATAGTTTCCTTGTTTCTTTCGGCATAGGAGACTTAAAGGCCATGCTTACAAAAACACCCATATTTATACATTTTATACACTGAAGGCTATAAAACAAAGGTTAGAATAGATATGTATCTAGGAAGAATTAGATAGTATGAATTTCTTAAAATTCACTCTTTCTCTTTTATTCCTAAGGTTTACCAAATAGAAACTAAAGGATTTTCCACAGAACAACATCACACAAGGGAAATGTCAACACTACAAAGATTACATAAATCAATGTCATTCTTTTAAAAAATTATATATATTCACAAACTTTTAAGTTAATAGAATTTTAAGTAATTTGAGGCTTTTAAGAAATATATTATAAATGTAAATATATTATAAATTATCATTTAGTACCTCTTGAAAATTAAAGCAAACTTAGTTTTCAATTTATTCACCAGGCACATATATATGGGGGATGTAATAAACTATTAGATTGGTACGAGGTGTTGTAGATCATTTCATAAGGCATATGGACAATAAGTGTCCCTTATTATTTGAAAAGCATAGAAAAAGTTACCTGGATAAAAGTCTTCCTTTTAAAAGTCATCAAACTGGTCTTAAAAGTTGTGTGTTTGAAGAGTGATTGCTTTCCCCTGAAAATGAACCTAGAGGCTTTTAAAAATAGCTTGGATTAGCTGGCTGAGTGAGGCAATGGTGAGTAGTGATGAAGAGTGCAAGCTCTTGGGAGAGAGGGAAGAAATGGTGGAGTAAAGGTGACCTTCTGGCTCCCTGCTCCCAGAGAAAGAGGTGAAGAACTTGGTCTGCTACGCACAAGTGGATCCCTCCCCCACAAGAACAGCATTATGAAATTGCAAAGAAACAGTGTGGGACACACAGGGGGAATAAAAAATAGGTGAATGGGAGATAGGATCACAAAGTCTGGAGAGTGCGAGATAAATGATAGAGAATAGAGTATGGGACGATTTTGCCCACCCAGCCAGCAAGAGCAGTGGAATCTGACCCGCAGGAGAATGTCCTGCTTCCCCACCGACCTCCACACCCACTCAGACAGGGACTTGCCTAAATTTGGTGCAAAATGGCGGCAGGAGACGTTGGGCTCTGTGGAGAGCAGACAATACCGGGAAGCATATTGAACTCCCCAGAGCTCTGTGCTAGGACTGCAGTGGGTGGCGGAGCTACTGCTCTGAGATACTGCCCAAGGGAGTTAGGAGGCAGGCACCTCACCTCTGGCGGTCAGCGGGACCAGAACAACAGAGGAGAACACTGAAAAGGGGGCTCTAACCTGGAAACTGCTGCAGGCGATTAGGCCAGCTCAGGGTGGGTCAGAAAGTGCAGGACCTCCTGCCACACCGGCGTGAGATTGCAGGAGCACAACACTCAAGAGACAGCCAGTGTCCTGTTGATTCAGCTCCCCAATCCAGCATCTGCCAACTCCTAAACAGTTGCCCCCAGCACTAGTGCACTGTGGGTGGCTGGCTGCCATTTTTGGAGTCCACAACCCAGAAGCCGTGGCAGGCTATGGTTTCCAGTGGAAACCCTTCCTCCAGCTCAGGGAGTCTGGCCCCATTTTGACGGGCAAATCTTTAGTGCTTCTCCAGTCGTGGGAGGCTGGCACCTGTGGAATTCACAGGCACTGGGGCGCTGGGCGAACTCTGGCATCACGCCTTCCCCTAGGGCAGTGACTTTCTTGCAGAAAGTAATAGGCTCCACCCCTGGAGGTAAGGAGAGGCAAGAAAAGACACTTTCCCTGTGCCTATGGCATGAATTTGCATGGCCTTGGCACAGATCAATAGCTGACAGGCCAGTGACTCAGCCTCTCAGACCAGCTTAGGTCATCTAGGAGAATCATAACTCCGGGGCCTGATCTCCACTTCCAGGCAGCTGCCAACAGTAGGATTTGCAGTCGGAGAAGGAAAATCCTGGCCAAAGGCCACAGCAGGTGCACCAAGTAACCCCTTCCATCAGGAACAGCCTCCCAAGAGTGGTGAAAGAACCCTGAATAACATATTAGTGTTCCCACTAGCAGCAGATCAAGCAACCATAGAAGCACACACATCCAGGCTGGTAGGCAGCAGCTACAATCTGCCTTGCTCCTACCACCACTTTAAAGGGGAATAGGGTCCAAGTAACCCTCGGGAGAGACAAGATCCATCCTAAAGATTGGGGCATTAGTATTCCTCACCCAGGGACCAGAAACCAACACAGAGGTATCAGATTACCTTGATAACTGGATCCCCCACACAATCTACAACCAATGACAGAGAGGGTAACCCCACAGCTCAACACAGTGCCCTCCATCTCAAGCTATTAGAGGTCAATGGAGTTATACACACAGGTGCGATTCACCACATGGGAGCTTAAGCTGGGGGACCAAATTCACTAATCTCCACTGGCAAGAGGTGAAGACAACAGGTCAGAGGTAACCCAACTTGCCAAAATACTTCTAAGGCAATATAAGACCAGTGCTCCTCCTCCCACCACTGTTAAGGAACGTCCCTTGGGGGCGTGAAGTTAAGGGCGCAAACCAGTCCTAACACTCCCAGTTCTCAATCAATTACCCTGATGAGAAAGAACACATGGAATACGAAACAGGAGAGAGAAAAGTCACCCCGAAGAGAAATCATGAGACAGTCAAAATCAGATACTAATTTAAATGGAATGACTGAATTGACAAAGGAAGAATTCTGAATATGTATTGTAAGGAAACTCAATGGAATTGAAGAGAAAATAGAAACCCAACACAAAGAAACCATGAGAACAATTCAGGAAATGAATGAAAAATTCTCTAAAGAAATTGAAATATTATGAAAAAACCAAACAGAAATCTTGGAAATGGAGGAGGCATTCAAAGAACTTCAAAACAGTGGAAAGACTTAAAAATAGAATGGATGACGCAGAGTAGAGAATCTCAGAGCTTGAAAGTAATGCCTATGTGCTAAACAAATCAGATGAAGAAAAAGAACACAGAAGCAAGAGACAAGAGTAGAACATACAAGAAATGTGGGGTTACGGAAAGAAACCAAATATAAGAATTACAGGCATCCCAAAGAGAGAAGAAAAAAATACACAAGGGCTGGAAAATCTATTTCTTGGAATACTGGAGGAAAATATGCCTGGCCTGGCCAGAAACCTAGATATCCAGATACAAGAAGCACACAGAACTCCTGGGAGACTCAGCGTGAAGAGGCAACCACCACGTCACATAATTATCAGGCTGGCCAAAGTAAAGACTAAAGAGGCAATCCTTCGAGCAATAAGTTGAAAACAGCAGATAACCTTTAAAGGAAAACCTTTTAGACTAACTGCAGACTTCTCAAATGAATCCCTGCAAGTCAGAAGAGACTGGGGACCCATCCTTAATCTTCTTAAACAGAACAATGGCCAACCTAGAATTCTTTACCTGGCAAAACTGAGCTTCATCTACGAGGGAGAAATAAAGACTGTCCCAGACAAGCAATCACTGATGGAAATTGTGAAGACCAGAGCTGCTTTGCAGGAGGTACTCAGACCTACATTATAAACTAAACAGTACAATAGATACCAACCAAATTAAAAACACTCAAGAGTTAAAGCCCAGAGCCCGGATTCCACAATGGCTCGAGAGGTAAAACAAAACAATAAGAACTTACCCAATAATATGAACAGAAATGCACTGCAAATATCAATCCTCCAACAAATGTGAATGGCTTGAATTGTCCTTTGAAGAGACATAAACTGGCTGAGTGGCTAAAACATTATAAGCCAAGTATCTGCTATCTCCAGGAAATCCATCTAACCCACAAAGACACTTTCAGACTGAAGGTCAAGGTTTGGAAAATAAACTTTCAGGCAAATGGAAACCAAAAGAGAGTGGGGGTAGCGATTCTGATTTCAGACAGCATAAATTTTAAAATACCAAAAGTGAAGAAAGAGAGAGAGGGACATTGATTTATCATGGGAATTGGCTAACCTCCTTGATTATGGAGGCTGAGAAGTTCTGCTGTCATCTGCAAGCTAGAAAACCAGGAAAGCCAATGCAGTAATTCAATCTGAATGCTAAGGCCTGAGAACCTGAGGAGCTGGTAGTGTAACTCTCACGCTAAGGCCTGAGAATCAGGGGTGGAGGTGGGGGGACCTTGTTGCTGGTGTTAATTCCAGAGTTAGGACTCTTAAGGTTTGAGAATTAAATGAGTTAATATTAACTCAGCCCAAGGACCAGGAGCCCCGACGTCCAAGAGCAGGAGAAGATAGTGGATGCCCCAGCACAAGAACAGAGGAGAATTTACCCTTCTTCTGCCTCTTCGTTCTATTCAGAACTTCGATGGATTGGATGATGCCTGCCTGCATTGTTGAGTGTGATCCACTTTACTCAGTCTACTGACTCAAATGCTAATTTCTTCTGGAAACACACTCACAGATACACCCAGGCATAATGTTTTACCAGCTATCTGGGCATCCCTTAGCTTGACCCTTAGCTGGGTCAAGTTGACACATTGGGTGACTTAAGCAAGTTACATAACTTATGTATGTCTCAATTTTCTTTTCTCTAAAATGAAGGTAAAAATAGTAAATGACTCTTAAGATTTGAGAATTAAATGAGTTAATATTAATATATATACTTACATTGAATTTAGTAAATTTATGTAATATAGTAAGTGTTCAATAAGTGTTAGTTATAATTTTATTTAAATTACTATGAAAAAAATTTTCATTAATGCATAATTTCCTAAATCTAAGGCTCAAATGTTATTCTACTCTACCAAAAGTATGGCAATTAGGTTTATAGCAAATACATTCCTAATCATGCTAATCACTCATTCTTGTATTTAACTTTGCGAGATTAGGGGTATGTGATTCAAAACATATAGGGCATACTACTAATTCCATTTTACAGATACTATTTCTAATTCCATTTTACATGTAATATATCTCATAGGGCTAAAACTGGGTTAGGTAACAATTTCAATTATATGCCTTGATTTTAAATTCTGTTGTCTATTGGTTTAAAATATTAGTATTTAATAATGTCTTTAAGAAAGAGTTAACATTTTATTAATGAATCAAACCTGTTCCATGTTAGTATACTTCTGAGATAGTTTTTATTTCTCTTCAGTTACATCTATCCTACATCTTGTGAAAAGATTCAATTTTTACAAATCAGTTTTCATCATGTTCCTTCTTTCTCATGTTGAAATATTTTAAGATTACATTACTCCCTACCTGAAACTCCTCAGCATGGTATTTATTTTAAGGCTTCTTGAGCAAACATATAATATACTTATATTTCTCCTTGCAAAACTCTTTATCTCTATCCTTGATTTTTTTTTGTTTATTTCAGTGGTTTTATCCAATTTTATACACCAATACCATCATTTATATAGCATGCTAAATAATTTTTATCAAATTAAATCTATTTTTTCAAATTATTCTTTAACTACTTTAATTTCATATTCAGAAAATCATAACAGGTTTATCAATTTTACTGAAGTGTTTTTAAATGTCCAAAAGAGATTCCATTCATAACTTATAGCAAAATTCCTACTTGTCCCCTTACCTCATTTACATGGAAGATGTTCATGAAAACCTCCATCATTCTTCAAATGCTTAAAAACTTTCTTCCCTTCCCTTTTACTATGGATGTATTCCTTTTCTCTTCTAGAAATAAAGCTGTACTTTCCAATTCAATCTATTAATAGCATTCCCACCATCTATTTTTTTTCTGCCCATTACCCTGATTAAGTTTAGCTAAAGACCAGGAGCCAAGCTGGCAGACTCAGAATTCTCCTTAGCAGGCAAGGAGGGAAAGGACTGTGAGTGCGCATATGTTACTTCTTTCTTCAAGCTGCATAGCTCTAAAATGTGTCTTCAAATATTAATTACAGGGAATTAAAAATAATTCCTTATACCATTTTGGAGAATTATTTGCAAAAAGAATGCAGACTACTTAGATTATATTTGCCATAAAAATGCTAATTACTCTAAGCAATGTATCTGTGAGTATACATATGTTGGATAGTGGCTGCCATGCTGTTATAGTCACCTAGGGATTCGTAATTCAATTTCATTTTAATAGTAATCACAACCTACATTCCACTTGGGTTTTTTCCCTCAATGATAAATAACACTTTACCACAACTATATATTCAGTTTAAAAATCTACCCTTTTCTAATATCCTTAATTCAGCAAAACTCATTCTGATCTCATTGACATAAATGGAAAGCTGACAGATATAGTCAGACATCCTTACACAACTTGCTAACTACTTGATTTGGTGTAAGTTTCTTATGCTTACTAGATGTGGTTTCCTTTATATGTAAAGGACACAGTAATACAGGTCAGCCTCTCAAATCTGAAACTCTTGGAAACTCATATGCCTTAGAGTAAGAAATACAGTTTATTTTCTCATAATAAAGCAAATTGCTTTTCTCAACTTTATTGAAAGTTTGGTTTTATTTACTATGTTTAATCTATACTATGAAAATCTAAGCAGCCCTTTAAAAGAATAAAGTAGATCCAAGATGTGCTGACCTGCAAGGAATCTCAATGTATTTTTTACAGAAAATCAAGTTCCCAAATACTACATTATTATATAAAATGATACCATTTAGAAAAAAGGGTAAAAAACACCTAAAATCCATTCATATATATAAAAACTTATAGATATATGGTCATGTAAATACATATATATTCACAAATAATTGTAAATAGAATATTTGTAAATACATGAGACAGCGTTTAGAAAAATTTGAAGTATACATACAAAATATTTAAAGATAATGATTATAGAAAGGAATGAGATGAATTTCAGTGGAAAGATATGCAATAGTGTCATGTAATTTTTTTAACCCAAGCAGGTATTCGAGAATTATTTATGTAATTAAAATATTTAAATGTTTTCTTAATTAGTAACATCTATATTTTCATGATATTTTATACTTTGGTTATTACTAGATTAATTTGATTTTCATGGATGTAAATTAGTTGTATTGGTGTAAAACTGATAATATTTATACTAGTAATCTTTTACTCCATTATTTTTAACGCTAAAAGTCTCTCAGTTTTTAAGCTGGATAGAATATTGATTCTCATATGTTTAAAGAAGTTGAGAAGGTGTTTATAAGAACAATTGTGAAAATCCCTGTAGCTGAATGCCTGCACAGGTGAACATTAAGAAACTCACATTAAAAAAAATAGAAACTTGCATTTAAAAGCAACATAGAGTGATCTCAGAGAGGCTTGATCAGAGAAAGAGATGCTCAGGTAGCATGAAGAGTCTCCAGTAAATGATTTTCATGTTAAATCAATATTATCTATTAGCACTCCAAATTAGTAAAGCAATTCACGAAAGTCACACATTATTATAGATGCCTCTCAAAATAGCTTAAAGTTTAAAGCTGTTAGACCCTTTTTCTTCTATTTTAATCATCTTAAAATGATTTAATTTTGTTCCTAAATGTTTTAAGTTGTAATCTATGTGTGCCTTGAATCATATTAGTGTGAAAAGTAAGTAAAAATCATAATAATAAAAAGCAACAAAACGTGAAAGCTTAGCCACAGCACTGCTAGTACAGTCTCTAGAAATCTCATTTCCAAATCTCTGTGGCTATTTCCTGAAGCTCCCGTGAGATTTTTTAATTACAGCGTCAAGCTCCTTAGATGCTCCCAACAGAAGCTGACAAGCTTATGAGTCTCTGTGGTGACATCCTCTGAAACTTCCTAAGAAAGTGCTTTTATCACTTCTCTCATCTTCCTGCTCAATAAACTGAAGTGCGTGAGTTGGAAAGAGGGGGAGAAATCATTTCTGTGTTCAATTCCGTTATTAGGTCAGAATCAAGTGTAGCCTCAGCTCTCGCCAATTATCATTTTCTTAAATTAATTATTATCTGACTCCATCTTTATTATGGTGGCTAGGCCAGAATGTAATCTAATTTGCAGGATTTCCTGTTACTCTCAACACTATTTCTTTCTTCAGATTTTTAACAAATAATTATTCCTTATTTGTTTCACAGTCCTCTCTTGTTTCTTCAGAGTACATTTCTTTCCTACCTCAGATGATTACCTACTGAGATTCTACCTATCTAGATTATGATTATCTATGGGATTAAAAACTGATCTTGTTCCTAAAAGACCTAAAGATTTGCATTTGATAAATTTAACTTTTGTCCCAGCACATCCAGCTACTGATCTTTACATGCAGCTGCTCAGTTCTTCTGCAAACTGAAATCTAACCTGCCCTTCTCATGAGACATCTAGACCAACACTGTAAAACAGAAATGTAACAGGAGCCACAAATGTGAGCTAATGTAACTTTACATCTTTTGGGAGCTATATTTAACATAAATAAATAAGAATCAGATGAAAATAAGTTTTAAAATATACATTTATTAACCTAATATATACAAATATTATTTTAATATGTAACCAGTATCAAAACTCATTAATGAGATATTTTACATTTATTGAAATTGAGTATGCGTGGCACACTCATATCACATCTCAATTCTACTAGCTACACTGCAAGTACTCAATAGCCACACTGTGGCTAGTCGCTGTTTTATTGGATGGTGCACATGGTACAGATCTGAATTGTCAAGAAATGCCTGATTTCTTTTTTTTTTTTCTTTTTCTTGTTCTTTTTTTTTTTTTTTCCAGACAGAGTCTCACTCTGTCTCCCGGGCTAGAGTGCTGTGGCATCAGCCTAGCTCACAGCAACTTCAAACTCCTGGGCTCAAGCGATCCTCCTGCCTCAGCCTCCCAAGTAGCTGGGACTATACGCATGTGCCACCACATCGGACTAATTTTTTCTGTTTTTAGTATTTTTAGTGGAGACAGGGGTCTCGCTCTTGCTTAGGCTGGTCTCAAAGCTTGACCTCAAGCCATCCTCCCACCTTGGCCTCCCAGAGTGTGAGGGTTACAGGCGTGACCACCGCACACGGCCAAGAAATGCCTGATTTCAAAGTGGTTCAACATCCTAAACTTGGTCTAAAGACCTTAATTCTTTTATTAAATATCAAACTTCTGTATATTATGTTCAATCATGGATTTCCCACACCTTTAGAAATGGCTTCCTCGTATCAATACATAATAGTATGCTCTCTGATAAGTTTTATTCTGCTTTTTTTTAAATTGCAAAAAGTATTTCTTTTTAATGTGATCATTTTCATAATTTACTACATTACGAGGGAAAACATTTTTTCTTTGTTTTTAAATTACAAGATTAATGACACATTCTCACTGTAAAAAGTCAAACACGTAGAAGCACATAAATTAAAAAGTGAAACTGCTTTTCCCTCATAGTTCCTATTCTGTTCCCCAGAGTTACTCAAGGTTTTCTGTTTCATTCCAGACCTTTTTCTATATTAAAGAGATGTTTAGAAAAAGACACTAAATATCTAGACTCCTTTACAACATTTTACTTAGGTTTTCTTCCCCTAAATGAAAATGAGTAGATTCATTAGCAAGGTCTAGTGCATAAACATGTTTGATGACTGCGGGAAATGTTAGGTTGCCTAACCCAAGGCACTGAACTCTGCATTTTTCTCTCATCATTGTCGTGTGTATAGAGAAGCAGTAAAAACTAGAATATTGATTATCTTAAGCCAATTAGGTGATTCCCATTTCCTAGCCAACAATTTTTTACAGAGGAATGTGATATAATTCTGTCCAATGAAAACAAGGGACAAGAAGGGATTTTCTCACTCAAAAAAAAAAAAAAAAAACAGTTACATGGAAAGAAAATGTCGTCTTTTTCCTCTGGACCCTGTGGTCTATCTGTGATGCCCGCAGCCATGTTGGGGCTCTGAAAGGAATCAGGCTAAGAGTACGAATTAACGTACAGAGAACCAGATGGCAACACGATGGACAGGACCCAGATCCTTCATATTACCGCAGAACTGGCGCCTTCCTGGGATGTGACATACTAACCTTCTTATTGTTAATCCACTGTTAGCTGTGTTTTCTGTTACTTAAAATTTAAAACCTCTTAACTGGTACAAAATATGAAGGAAAATGTTTTATAGACTTCAGTAAAAATGAAATAGCTGTTGCTTTCATTAGTGAAATGAAATTTTAAACCACCAGTTCTTGAGGAAGAAGTTTTAATTTTTTGTTAATTTATTTCTATATGTCATCTCTACATTAGTACTTTATCTTAGAGTTATTTGTAAAGAAAGAGTAATTCTTTAAGGAATAGATAAATAAATATTTAGCTTTACTACCAGCAGAAATAAAACTGACAAAATTTAGATAAGCAAAATGTAAACACACCATCAGAATTGTTTATTTTTAAAATCTTTTATGTGCACACAAATCTTTATTGGATTATAGGATATCATGGGACCTGCTGGCAGTAGCAAGTTATAATTATTTATTTTTACAGTGTGTTGATTGTTTTCCTGTTAAATTACTTCAGTCTGCATATTGCTTAATGAGTTTGTTCAGTGTTCCATTCTCCAAATTTGAAAAAGAGATAACATAAAAATATTTACCATATTTATGAATAAATATGTTTATCATCATGCTGTAACCAGGGCTCTAAAAAATAAATAAATACATTTATCATAAATGATACAATATTAACAAGTTTTAGCTACAATTTCGTAAGCTGAATTTGAATGTTCTTTCAACATTTCTATTTAATGTACAGTTTTTACACATAGAAATGAAAAAAATAGTTTGAGTAAATTTAGTGGACTAGAATAAAATTATATAAGTGAACCATATGGAAGTGATATTTTTGTAGGCAAAGTGATCAAATATTGGCAATTTCACATGGTTCAAACTAAAATAAACATTTAAAACTTTTTCAGAAATTACAAAATCTGGAATATTTTTGTATTTCAAAGGTTTTTTAATTCATAATGATCAAATAAGTTCAGATAGCTTATTTCATTTAACTCAAGAAAACAAAATAGAGCTCTACGTGATAAAACAACTGTAATATAGCAAATATGAGAGGAGTAAGAATTTTATTTTATTTTGTTTACTCACATTGATTTTTTCTATTTAATTCTAAATGAAGCATTTTTGATCAAGTTATAACATTAAACCTGTCTTGCATATATATTCATGTAAAAAAATACAACCATAACATTGTTTTACAAGTGCAATGTTATGTTCTGTTCCATTTGTAAGAACAGAAATATACATAAGTATTTGCATGTTAATATAGCATGTTGTTAATATGTGAATGCATATTTTAACAGAGTTTATGGAGAGCATAAAAATAATTTTTCCCATAAACTTTAAAAATACTGCATATGGTAAAGATTTTGTTTTTAAGATATTTTTACATGTAAAAGGATGAAATTGGGACTTATTTTGCATCTCAAAGTGACAATTACTCTTCAGTGTCAAACTCATACTTCATGTTAAATGTGGATAGAAGATAGATGAAATGAATAAATACATACCTAGGATTATACTAATAGATGTGTTGGGAGTAATAATTTGTTTGCTGTATTTATTTCCAGATTTTAAAGTACTTTGGAATATCTCCCCTATTTTTAGTATTTTCTCTGGTTTATATAATTTTAAAATAACAGATCCAAATTTGCATTGTTTTTCTATCTCCCCCTACCAATGACCATTACCTCAGTTAGGCTAACAGGCTTGAAACTTTTTCTAAGATCACAGTAATATTTAGGAGTTAGAATTATCAATACTTGATGATTGAATCTAAAGGGACATATTGAATGGTTAAGGGAAAGTGATAGGTTCAATTTACTATTCAAGAGGATAGATTAAGTAGTAGGCAGTTGATGTGTAAATTTGGGATTCAGGAAAGTATCTCAGCCGAATTAGTCCCAAATTTGGGACTAATTACCTTAAAAGTGCTAGCTAAAATAAAATGAGTGGATGACACAACTGAAGACCTGGTGAGGGAGAGAAGAGAAACAGGTATAGTGGAGGATGACAGAAGCAAGTATTTTCAAAAAGAAGACATGAATAAAGTCAATTAAGCTGATCTCTAAAATATTGTAATAGACTGCTAAGGTAGTTTGTGGTCAAATTATAGGGAGCTTTGTTTATTAAACTTTAGTTACTAGCTAGTAGTAAGCCATCAAGTACTTTGAAGCAGAGAATGAGAAGATCATAAAATTAAATCTATGTATTAGTAATTTTCTCTGAGAATTCTGTGTGTGTGAGAGAGTGTGTGAATGTGTGTGTTTCTGTGTTGGACAGAGGGAGAGAATTTTGAAATGGAGAACAACTAGAAATGTAATCCACTGTAACAATATGGTCATTGGGGGACTAGAAAGGAAATCACAGATTAAAACAATACTTAGATATACAATCAAGAACACTTAGGAATTTTGAGTATAGGCTCAGAAGCAGTGAAAAAGAATGAGAGATGACCCTGGGATTTATAGACTGAGGTTATTGCATGGATAGTGGTGCTTTTAACTGAAGGTAAGGATGCAGGGAGAGAGACAGGTTTGGGTTGTGTTATAATGAATTCCATTTTAAACAGACTAAGTTTGGGCAGTCAAGGTTTAACCACACAGAGAAAACCAATAAGCTGTAAGATACTTGGGTTTACAGTTAAAGGAGAGTTCAGATCTACAGATATGTACCCAATTGGTCCTAAGTGCAAGGGCAACTTATCTATGTATTTTTAAATTCACTATAGAAATATAGTATAACATGTAGTGTGTAAATGGCAGTTTGCTTCCATTGATGGCATTTGCATGACCATAATTACTTGTAGATAACAATTTAAATACTGTATTTGAATAAGTCATACAAGTTAAATCTTATTTCTTATTTGTTAAAATTTATGTTTGTGTTTGGAGGTACACAAACCAGCTGTGTCTTTTCTTTTACAATGCACCAAAGAGTATCGTTAGCGTGGAGGCTGTTCCATATGGCGAGCTATGCCAATACAGAGAACTTTGCCAGCTCGTTCCAATAACAGATTGTTTCTCTCCAGAGAGCATGGAGTATTTTTACCCTTTTTGTCAAAAGACACTCTTTTGTTTGCTTTTCATATAACATTTTGTGTGTAAGAAGGTGAGGTGCTTATGTGAGAACAATTTAAATTTGTTCAGCCGGCAGGAAGCTTATGTAATGCTTTGTTCCTTAATGAGGGCACCTGAATCTTCAAATGAAATTACCCGTTTTTCCAGGTGCAGGTGATCAAATTAGGGATGGGAAATGTGCCAAGTGTATGTAAACAAAGGAACCATTTCCAAGGATGCTGATTGAAACAAGTGGAAAAGGATCAGACTAATCAGTGCTGGAATTTAAAGGACTAATAAGTTAACCTACTGGGTCTCACCAGATTGCTGAAATAATCACAGCACTGTGTTGTACCGGATGAGTGCAAACTTTCCCAGTTTTTTCTGGAAGGACAATGCATTTCAGAGTCTGTCTTTGTTTCTACATTAGAATATTTATTTATTAGTACCAGATCACGTGTATGATTTTTATTTTGAAAAAATATGTTACAGTGGACTGTGTTCATTTCTTTCTAGTATCCATTTCCCCTTTCTAATAACCTGATTTCAGTCCATCTGTCTAAACCAGCTCCACGTAACTCAGCGCCCCTCTCAGGTAGGTGTCGTAGGCAGAATTCCCTGGCCAGTGATCTAAATGATTCCTTTGTATCTGCAACCGGTTTAGGAATGAGCATCCAACTCAATTTATTCCAGTTAGATTTGGGGAGATATGAGATTTCCTGGGAACTTCTGGGAAAGATAGTTTCTTGCTTTTTAAAGACAGCAATTAGTAGACCTCTCTTTCCCTGGACATTAGTGAGGGGCCTAGAACTTCTGTAGCTATCTCATTACCAGGCTGAGGATAAAGCAGTTTGCAAAGGAAGGCTAAACTAAAGAGAATCTACATGAGAAGAAGCCAGTCTTGATTGAATGAAATCTTGATTCAACATCCTCTTACTTTTAAGATTTTTCAGTTCAATTATCCATTAAAACAATTAAGGTTTCTCTGTTACTTGTAATCAAAAGCATTCTAATAGCAGTAAGCTAAAACAGCAGTTTTTCACAATTTCATGACATATAAAATTATTTCTATTTTTTCAGTCATATATTTCCTTTTACTTTATTTTGAAATGAATTCATATACACAAAAGAGTTGCAAAAACAATACAGATTTCTCACATACCCTGGCTTTCCCTAACATTAAATTTTAACCATGGTACAATTAGCAAAACTAGGAAATTAACATTGACACCATGCTATTAACTGCACTATAGGTTTTATTCAGATTTTACCAATTTTTTCCACTAATGCTCTTCTACTGTCTCAGGATCCAATCCAGGGTCCCAGATTGCATTTAGTTGTCATGTCCTCTTAGTCTCTTCTATTCTGTGATATTTATTCATTCTTTCCTTCCCTTTCTTGACCTTGACACTTTTAAAGAGCACTAGTCAGTAATTTTGTACAATATTATTCTGGGTACGTTTGGTGTTTTCTCATAATTAGACTGAAGTCATGCATTCTTGGGAAGGATACCATGGAGATGCATCACACCTCAGTGCATCATAGCAGGAGTTCATGATTTGATAAGTTACCAGGATCACTTGGTTAACATGGTGTTTGATGGGTTTCTCCACTGTAATATTACTATTTTTCTCTTTGTAATTAATATATTTTAGGAAAGGATATTTTGTGGCTATGAAAATATCCCCTTACTCCTAAAACTTTTGCCCACTAATTTTGGCATCCATCCTTGTGTCTTGCTTGCAGCAATTAGTACTGAAAGATTCTAATGGTGATTTTCTGTTTTCCTCATTTCTTTTAGATTTTTCATTGGAGCTATTCTGTAAGGAAGAGTTGTCCCATCTCCTACTTACTTATTTACTCAGTTATTTATTTATATTAGTATGGACTTAGATATTGATGTCATTATTTTGGTTATCATCCAATACTATTATAACTTCTGTGTTTTTTTTTTTCTTGGCCAAATTATTCTACTTTCAGCCACTGTCAGATTTTTCAAGTTGGGTCCTGTGTCCTTTTGGCATACTACCCATCTTTTCTTTTCTTTTCTTTCCTCTGCTTTCCTTTCCTTTTCTATCCTTTTTTTCATCTCTCCTTTTCTTTCCTTTCCTTTTCTCTTTCTTTCATTTCTTTCTTTTTTATCAGCACATTAGTACATTATGTTCATCTTATATTTTCCCTGCTCCAGTCCAACCACTCCAACCACTTCTCTAAGAAACCTTGGCTTTTTTTAATGACGAATGGTATTCACTGGATATGCTCACTGCTCCTTAGGCTCTGCTACTAGGCTCTTTCAGTGAATAAAGACAGGAGACATATGTATGAATGTATGTTAACACATTCATACACATAGTTATAGTTTAACTATATGAAAGATATATAACTAGGCACAGAATAGTTTACTTCTGGATCTCTCTCTATATTTGTGTGTCTATATATGAAAAATTCATAAGAATAATCTGTTAATCTTAGTTTTTCACTCCAATCCACCTGTTTTTCCAATCCTGGGCACCAGATTCTTGGTGCCCAGTTCCCTATTCTTATTCCTCATCCTATCAAACAAAGGGCCTCTTTTTACTGGAGTCCCATTCCTTTCATGATGGCATTTTGGAACTCCCTATATTTATTTGAACCCGTGTGAAATTTTTGGCTGCTCCTTATTATTATTCTAGGTACAAAAAAAAAAAACAAATAATATCAGAAGGGTTAAATAATCTAATAAAAATGATAACTTCCTAAGGGCAAGGCTTTAGGGAGCTCTCCACATGAGAGTTCCTCTAACAACAGTCATTTGATTTACCCCAATTATAGCATACTCATTTAACACTCAACTCTATAATTGCACTGTGCTCAGCAAATCTATGGATTGATGGCTAGACCAGCTGGACAGGAAATTGCCTGAAACTATTAGAAAGAACACTAATACTTAGCTTATAGAACTAGCAGTGAAATTATCCATTTTATGGATAGCACCTACATACCTATACTGCTGGATAGGAACGCATCCACGTAAGTATCTCTTTTGATACTAACACTGTGGTTTGGAAAAGTCTTATGGCCACAGTGCGCCAAACTAGACAAGGACCAGACTAAAACGTTTGAAAGCATGATCTAAGCCTAACCAAAGTCTTTTTCATGAAGGTCTCTGGTCATTGTAAATCTTAGGTCTTATGTCATAAAACTTGATATTTCCTTACTGTAATTATTTTTCTTAACTGAAATGTGTAACAGCCAAAAATGGCCTTAGTGATATTCACTCTGTAATCTTCTGTCTCTGTAGGTGCTCTGGAAGGCTGCATCAGACCAATGCTCTGTCTCAGCACTCAGTTCCTTAGGTCTACCCATTTTACTATCTTGACTGTGTTTTGTTCAACACAAGCACCTTTACTATCAGCTTTCACTCATTAATCGTGGCTGCCATGAGCTGTCCTACCCAAGCCTTAACAAGCTTTCTAAGGAAAGCTGATTTCCAATCAGCAATTTATGCTACATTCTATTGGACTTATATTCGCTTTTGTCCAAACAGATTTACCATATATTAATATTATAGCACAGCTATACTTTCCTTGGTTATTGCTATAACCTAAAAACTAACATGAATTCATGAAAAATTCACTGTATAGGCAGTGTAGAGCCCTCTGTTGTAATATAACAAACTCAGTTCTCATATTCCCAGTACTACTCCTGATGTTCCTATAGGACTAATATTTTATACTTTGGTATAAAGAGAAAATTATTCTAATGTCAAAATGTATAAGAGAGCTGTCCGGAAAGTATCCAGACATGGATTCATGGATAATGTATAAAATGGCTAGATATTTTCCAGACAGCCCTTACACACACACACACACACACACACACACACACACACACACACGAATGTATATTAAAGACAAAGAGTTTGAACTAATGTTAATTAAAAGAATGATCAGGTATACTTGGTGGAACATTTCTGAAAATTAAGAGGAAGAGAAATATTCGGAAGACATTGCAACTAACTTTGTACTGTTATTATGAAGCCTCATATTAATATGTCAATTAGGTTTTCAAAAAGTTCTCACATAAATTAGATCTTTCTTATGAATGTGGGTATTTATGGTAGTTGGCACCACTGAACTGAGAATGCTGGAATAGAGGTAGGCTAGATCTACCTTTGGTGGCAGGCCTTAGCGTAGATAGTACAGATGGGCACCACAACTGGGCCAAAACTTAAATGCAGTGAGATTCTGGAGCTAGCATTTCTCTAGTATTTTTCTAAATACTTCAAATTTTCACTATATCAAAATGAAATCGTTTTAGAGATCCTTTAAAAGACTAAGAATGCCACCATGATAAATGATGCCATTTTATTCTATTGGTAGACTTTAGTAAATGAGTTAGTGAGGGAAAGCATTGAAATAATTAAATAGTATAAAGAAGTAAATACTAGTGGCTTTTATAAAATGACCTTGGGTTTTATTCATCCATTCTTTGCTTGCCCATGTAGATAACTAAGTCAGTGTTTATATGTGAAATGTCAATGGTGAGTCGATGCTATTATACAGGGTAGAGTCCTCCCTTTGGAAATACGCTGTGTTCATAATGCTTGCAGTTTACTGCTCCAAGCATTTGCAGAGAGAGCTGAAACTGGGAGAAGTCCAACCTTGTCTTAAAGCGACCAAATGCTCAGAATCAACTAAGCTTCTAACACCTCACTACAACATAATTTACCACCAGAAAACCTGTTGTGACACCCCTTGGTGTCACATTTGTATATGTCTTTATCACCACTTATCTCATCATATGCTGTATACTTAACTGTATATCAATTTTCTCTTTAGAATAAAATCTGTATGTTATATATGTTCACATCTTTAAGACTTAAGGTATATGGCACTCAATAAATGTCAGCTACATAAATGAATAGGCAGTAAATATTGTGGAAATTTTTCTTTATATACACAGCCACTAGGAACATTTTTATAGGCAAAATAGTTCTGAGTTAAATTTGCCTAAATATTTGGACTTATCTTTTATCATACTTCAGAAAATGAGTATCAAATATGAAAATTCTAGTAACTTTCATTTTTAAAGTAAAAAATGAAATTAGATAAAGTTCTATGGTTTTGAAAGCCTTAGTGAAGTAGTAAGGACACATTTTAATTAAATACAGAATGATGTCATTGTAAGTCACTAGTGCTTAATAATTTCTACTTCTAGCCTTTTCTAAAATAGTAAATCTAGAGGAAACATTAAGTTACACTTAACACAATGTCCCTTTCATTAGCTATGGAATTACTTTTTTCCCCCTCCTAGAGGGTATTTTGTGGTTAAGCAAAAGTACAAAACTTTCTATGTGAATATGAGACACAAGAGAGAAGTAATTTAATCATTTTAATCTAACGGATACCAAAAATAGTTCATTTATACTGTAAGCTCAAATTCAAGTCACCTACTTTTGCTCCAAAGTTGATATATAGCCATTAAACACCTTCATAGGTGGTTCTTTATGACAATATAATTAAACTGATTTTCGTTAACATAAATATGAATAGTTCTACTCAAGATGAATACAATGGACATGAGTATATATTTCACACACTGGGTACTTACTACCTAACAGTTTACATATAGACAAATATTCACATTCAGAAAATCAGTCAATACTATTAAAAATCATTAGAACTACAGAATGAGATAAGCAGAACAAACATCTTTGTTTAAAGGTGTGTGCCTTTAGCATTCCAATCATATTTTACAGTCAGCATTGCATGAAGTCTTGCTAATGTGTTCGTGGCTGTGTGTGCATATGTTTGTGTGCTGAACGTCTGTTTCAAAATAACAAAAAAATAATACAATTGTTTTTCTAAAAATCATTATTGAAATTTTGGAAGCAGAATCCACGTGTGTGTAAAGAATGGGCAGTTCTTTACATAAACATAAACATTACATAATAGCATAAACATATTTTAAAAGTAATAGATTTATAGAATACTTAATTTTGAGATTATAATCATTTTTCCATCAATCATATTATATAAGTACCCTACAGATTAGTTTGAAAGATTCTAAAATATGGCTCCTAATCTACTTTTCCTCTCATCCTTCCATCAAATATTCCCTACAGACTGGATAACAGACTATATTCTATGCTTACTCCATGTATGCCTTCCTCTGGGCCTTGGTTTATAAAAATCTTTCAAAATAAAATGCCCTCCCTTTGCTCCCACCTCTGTCAAGATTAGAACTTTGCTTTAAAGTCCATCTCAAAAAATGGATGAATTACATTACAAATGAAGGATCTGGAAATTGTCAAGATCAAGAAATATTAATTACTGTAAGCATGGTAGAATCTCAAGTAATATTAAAATGAAATAAAGAAAAAATGTATTTTTTTTGCCAGAGTCATTATCATAAAGATATAAGAATAACTAAAAATGAGTAGCAAGTAAGGTCGTAAAAAGCAGATTAAAAGATCAATTCCAACGGCACTACTGGGTAGTAGACTAGACTCTAGAGGGTTGTGGCACTCTGACTAATGGCCTCCTTAAAGATGTCTACATCCTAATCTCTGGAATGTGTGAATCTCCAGAATTTTTGAAAATGTTATGACAAAAGGGACCTTGGCGATATGATTTAGTTAAGGATTTTGAGATGGAGAGACTATCCTGAATTATCTGGTTAGCTCCAATGCAATCACAAGGGCCCTTACAAGATGGAGACAGGAGGATCAGAGTGAGAGAAGATGTGATGACCAGAGCAGCGGTTAGAATGACACAAGCCCAGGAATGCAGGTGGCTTCTAGAACAGGGGTCCCCAACTTATGGTGAGCTGTATAATTATTTCATTATATAGTACAATGTAATAATAATAGAAATAAAGTGCACAAGAAATGTAATGCACTTGAACCATCCCAAAACCATCCCTCCCTCCTCAGTCCATGGAAAAATTGTCTTCCATGAAAACATTCCCTGGTGCCAAAAAGGTTGGGGACCACTGCTCTAGAAGGCATAAAAGCCAAAGAAATTGATCCCCCCTGGAGTTTCTGAAAGGAACTTAGACCTGCCAACTCATTTAAGTCTTCTGACCTCCAGAACTGTAAGATGTTGTTTAAAGACACTATTTTTTTACTTGATCATTACCTACTAGCAGTAGGAAACTAATACAAGAGTCAACAGAATTCAGTAAAAGCTACTTGGGTAACGTTCAATGAAAGCTACTCAGACAAATGTCTGCGTTTGAAATCCCATTTTGCCGTTTATCTGCTGTGTGAACTTGTACAAATTACTTACCCTCTTGGTGCCATCCTCACACTGGAGAACGCACGCAAGACTTCTTTCTCTGAGAACTCTTCCTCCATATGTGTTGTAAGTGAACTTAATACTCCAGCTACATTTTTTTGGCTCAATCTTGTGTATCTGATCCAAGTTCATATAGTCAAATTCCCTTTCCTGAAAATTTGGAATTGGGTTTGAATGATAGCCATTAATATTGGTTCAACTTCTGAAGCTGTAAAATGACCACCTTTTTCTTGTCATGTGTACATAGAAACACAGAAAGCCAAGCTACAGATACAGGGAGATAAGCAAAGATAAGAGACTAAGAAAGCCTCCTTCCTGAGTTCCTAATGTGCTGTCAGGTCCTGATTCTTCATCCTTCTTAAAGCCTGGTTACATTGTGGTGCTGTGGTTCACAAACCATCCCCTTAACTAATGATAAATTTTCCCTGTATGTTTAACCTAGCACAGGTTATTTTCTTTCGCTTAAAAACTATTTGATAGAAAATACACTTTGAAGGAAATGCAAAGACAAATACTAATCAATGTTAGCAAATTCCTGGACATATAGTCAAAGTTCAATAAATGGCAGGTGCTTATTTGTATATTACCACTACTACTGCTTTACACTATTATTATTATTCACTCTAAATAGTGGAGAAGATTCCTGTATGCTCTGGGTTACGTTGGAAATGGAGTGGGTAGGGATTTTTTTCTCTCTAATTCTTTTTCGGGATAGGAGCAATGTAGTTATTGCTTCCATCCCTGTCAAACCATGGGGAGATATAATAAAGTAGATAACGCGAATGTAATAAAGTAGAAAATGTGAGAAAAACAAGCCATATTTTCTGTAGTTTTGAAATGGTAAAAATTACACATCATAATTCATCACCTATATGAATTACAACTGCCTTCACAACACTTTTCTTGATGCTATATCTAAAAATATTTTTAACATAGTAAGTGCTCAATAAATGTCTAATGAGCATGCCCATCTCCACTGTCCCTTCTCCACCATCAAAGGATGTGCCTCCATCTTACTTTGAGGGATCTAAAGTACTTGACCTTTCGAGGCACTCTTAAACTTTACTTTCGTTTTCCTTTTACGGCTCTCCTCACCTTTTGTTTGTAATGTCCCTGTAATAGTATATGTTGTCTACATCATTCGTACTTGTTAATATGTATCATTATTCTCTTTATGTTGTAATTCCCTTAATAGCTAACAGTATACTTGACTCATTTGAGTATCACAAATAGCATACAGTAGGTACTAAATAAATATTTGTTAAATTGAGATTAAAATTTAGTCTACCAAAAATATGCAGTATTTCATTGCTTTATGCATAGGTCCAAGAAAAAGTAGATATATTGTGTAATATTTTTTCAACAAGCCTCTAACTCAATATTATATTTCGCCATGATACGTCATTAACCTATTAGCCAAAGTCTCCTACTTCTAGGAGTAATAAAACATTTAGAAATGTAGTATGAATGTGTACATCATTAGCTCTCAACCTTGAAGTTCATGTGTTGACATGAGTTTTTGGTTATTTTTCAGTTCTTCCTGAAAACAGAGAGAAAAGAGAGTTAAAAAAGCCTGCAACCTTGTAGCAGACCTTTTTTACTTTATACCATGAATAGGAGTATCGGTAAATTACTTCCAGGTACAGGGATGAGAGGAGGAAGCTTTGTGTTCTTATGATGTAAGAGCTAATACCACTTATATAACTCATAGCTATAAATATAGAAAAATGGCATATCTTATCAGAATAAAACTAGATAATACTGTAAGCATTTTATTAAGGAGGTGAGAAAGTGCTCTGTTCCTAATATTGGTTGAAGTTTAGTTGTTTAGAAAATTGATTCTAATATCAGCAGTGAGATAAATACACTTTTATTTAAAAAGTGTAAAGAAAAAATACAAAAGCTTAACAAGTTTCTCACAGAAGGAAATAAATGTTTCTAATCTTTCAAGCCACATTTTTTTTTGTCTGCTGCAGACTTTGCATTCTTCTAAAATATTGTTTAAAAACCTAGCTACTTTATCCATCTTTGGAACTGTCTATTACAACATAACAGTTCTTATAACAAGTACTTATACAAATACTTGCATACTTTTCTTTGGACTTGGCAACTCCTCTTGCATGTGTGAGTGTTTTTTAAAGGCTGTAAGAAAAAAATTAGGTGCTAAGAAACTGAATAGGAACTGAAATTTGTGTAGGAATTATCCTGCTAAGTCATCTTCTGTCAAAAATTTCTTCAGGTACAGAGAGCAAAAAGATTCATACCCTTAATTGCATGGTTCTGTTAATGAACCTGACCATACCCACATTTCAGGAAAGCTAAAACTGTTCTAACAATTGATAAGAAGCTTTTCTTTGTTTAAAAATTAGAATAAAGTACATTTGCAAAGCAAATAAAGGAAAGGAAAATTTTGCTCCCTCCCCTTAAAGTGAAGCTAAGTTAGTTTAATAAGTAATAAGCATATAGAAAGAAAGGAAACTTCTTTCTTCCAATATTTTATTCCATTTAAGTCCCATGTCTATACTCTGAATCGAACTGTCTATAATTTGTGAAAATATACCTGGATGTTTAGACTCTTTCACCAAATTTAAGTAGAAATGACAATTCTTTTTGGATTTGATATTAAATCTAAGTGGTTTTGTCTCACTTTTTAAAAATGCAAAGAACTCATACACACACAACACACACACACACACACACACACATACTAAGGAGATGAAATTTTAAAATTAAGAACAATTGAAACAAATAATACATTTTTAGACATCTCAAATATTCTATAACATTTTGAAACCCAGAATCCCAATTACCCTGTGGTGAAAAGCAATTGTTATATGTTTTGTCAGCATTCGGCATCCTGCAGGTAACTGTACTTGATGAGAGGACTGAAAAATGACTCTGCCTTGAATGCATCTCAAGCTGTGAAATGTTCGAAAGGCCTAATTACAGAAAGAAGAGAGCAAAGTGGTTAATGGTTCTTCCTGTCATGGCGATCTTCAAAAAGCCATTGAATTGATGATTTGTTAACCTTAATATTTTTGCATCTCATTCATTTTTTTTGTAATCTAGTGAGATTTTTAAAAATCACATTAGAAATTATCTTAAACTAATAGATGTATTTTCTATTTGCATATTATATTGTAGCCAGTGTTAGATTATAGAATAGAATTTGCTAATGTGAAGTTTCCAAGAAATATTTGAAGTTAAAACTAAAAATGTTATAAGTTCATAATCTTTGTTTTGTATTTAGACTACTCAAAGTGCAATGCAGGATGTGATAACTACTCCTATTTCTTAACTGTTAAGTCCACACAAAGGGTTGTATGTTCAATTGTACCAACACTTTCTGGCTAGTGCAACTGGAAATAGTTCAGGAAGACTGAACTTCTAAATGAACGCTTAGAAATACTATTCCAACCACTAGGTTGATGCTGAAGAGCTCCCACTGAGCTAATTTGTCTTTCCATTTGAACCCCCCAGTGTGAAATGACCGATGGCTGTACTTACATAACTTTTAAAAAGGATAGATTCAGTCAGTCAGCTATTGTGTCCACCTGACAACAAATAACGTCAACTCATTCTTTGTAAAGCTTAATTGACTTCCTTTTTCTCTGAATGTATGAAAATCACTGGAGGTTTTGACATCAGGTTATCATCCCAAATCTCAAGAAATAAACTACAAACGTAAAAAAATCTCTGCTCACTGAGCATGATCTTTGCTGTTGTAATTTCATTACTGTGTTATCTTGAAGGGGCCTTGCCCTACACATGTCAATCTGCAGGGGAGGGGGCCGCCTAGATGGCTTAACTCAGATAATTGCAGTGCTTTGCCCTCATTTTTATATATGCAGAGAAAACCATATTTTTAATATTTTATAAAAATATGAACTGGTTTGTCGGTTTATTATCCATTCATTTACCTTTATTCATTCACTCAAAAAGAACTATGAAATAAAAACACAAAATGTTATAAGTGTGATCACGTTGGAGGATCAGTAGAAGCTTCCCTGAGGAAGTCAATTTGGAGCTGCAATCTAAAGGATATAAAGAAAAGAGAGAAAGAGGACAAAGGAATGAATGCATAAATTCACATGCGTAGGCAGAGAGGCTGTTTCTGGGAATGGCTAGTGAACTGGAGGAAAGGGCGGGGAGATGGTCACAGGCCGTCTCTTGAAGAGGAGCTCTGGAGACCACATTCAGGATTTTATCCTAGAGCAATTAGAAGTCACGGGGGAGTTTTAATTAGGGGTGTTATAACCAGATTGAAATTTTTTAAAAATTATTTTAGCTTCATCCAAAAGAATGAAAAGAAATATAGTAAGAATAAATGTTCAGAGAACAATTAAGGGATGATTGCATTTGTCCAGGCTGTAAGGTATCTCTTTTCTAGGTTTATGACTATATTACTTTTAAATACAAAGTAACATAGCATTAAAAAAGGGCAAAAATTATCCATAATTTCATTACCCTTACAAAACTATTTTTATTTTGCATGAGTATTTAAAATTTTTGTTCAGAGCATGCACATTTTATATTATTGAATTCATAGTAAATATATAATTCTGTGATTTGCTTTTTTCAAACTTTTAGTATGATGAACTTCTTGCTCATTATAAACAACTCCTTTCCTGTTCCCACTACATATTGTATTCCATCAAGATGATAAGTCAAAACTAGGCTTCTTTGTGGATCTAGAAGCACTATAATTTGAAGGCCTTGAATATTCATGGATTATCTTATGAAGATCCATGAATTGCTTGAATTTGAATGCAACATTTTGAGTGTACATGCAAAGTTTTGAATTTTTATGGAGGATCCATTGTATTCATTAGATTTTCAAATGACATGTAACCCAAATGGTTATGGGCACATTAAAGTATTCAAAGTTGGTAAAATTCCAAGTCTCATTGTTTGAGATCTAAGGGAGAGAAAAAGTAGACTGTGGTATAACTTGCAGCATAAAATTTCATTCACTTGAAGGATTCAAGGGAGGCCTGCCAAGAAGTAAAAGTAAAGCCATCTGACAAATTTCTAGTATCGAGAAAGTATAGAGAAACTTCTGAGAAATTACTATGTATTGAGAAAGTTAATTTAAACAAAATGACATATATAATTTATCCCTTTACATACATTTTACCTCTCTTTTACAACATATTTTGAATAGTTCAGCTACTACTATATATTTTATCATATAGCATAGCCATGAAGTTCAAAAAAGGTCAACTAAAAAAGGTTATTTAAAACTGTGTATGTCAGTCTCTTCTTTACAAAATGAGATTTATAATGATGTCTAAATGGAGAAATTGCACTTAACAACAACAAAAGTTTATAAAATATTTACTGGAAAAAATTATGATATGGCTCAGGCACATTGTATACTTTAAATACATGTTTAAAAGTATATGTCTATATTTCTTCTGAAACTTTTACTTAGAATTCATGTGTCCAGAGACAAGTGATTGAGTTGTATAGCATTTAAATTTGATGAAGATTTTCAGACAATTAAGTCATCTGCTTTATTTTAATATTTAATTAAAATAAACTCTTCTGCCTGGCGCGGTGGCACGCCTGTAATCCTAGCTCTCTGGGAGGCCGAGGTGGGCGGATCATTCTGAGCTCAGGAGTTCGAGACCAGCCTGAGCAAGAGTGAGACCCCCACCTCTACCAAATATAGAAAGAAATTAATTGGACAGCTAAAAATATATATAGAAGAAATTAGCCGGGCATGGTGGCGCATGCCTGTAGTCCCAGCTACTCGGGAGGCTGAGACAGTAGGATTGCCTGAGCCCAGGAGTTTGAGGTTGCTGTGAGCTA
>CAUYSK010008983.1:0-20457 GCA_963575035.1 Avahi laniger
GCCTAGATTCCAATTTTTAAAAAAATTATACATACTGAGGCAGTCAGTAGAATGTCTTTCTTTGAATTATTTCCTTTAAATAAATGCCTTTAATTACTTCTTAAACTTGTAGAATCTTCTTTAAAATTGCTTTTTGTCAAATTAACTTCTTTGGCTATCTAACAATGTTGTTTGGTTCTTTATTTTGCTATTTCTGATTAGAATCAATCTCTTATTTAGAATCTTTTTAAAAAATGTTTAGACTGCATTTTTTTTTTTTTTTTTGAGACACACTCTCACTGTGTTGCCCGGGCTAGAGTGCCGTGGCATCATCCTAGCTCACAGCAACCTCAAACTCCTGGGCTCAAGCAATCATTCTGCCTCAGCCTCCCAAGTAGCTGGGACTACAGACATGCGCCACCATGCCCGGCTAATTTTTTCTATATATTTTTTTTTAGCTGTGCAATTAATTTCTTTCTATTTTTGGTAGAGACGGGGTCTCGCTCTTGCTCAGGCTGGTCTTGAACTTCTGAGCTCAAACAATCTGCCCGCCTCGGCCTCCCAGAGTGCTAGGATTACAGGCGTGAGCCACTGCGCCCGGCCGACTGCATTTTAACTGTATCTCATCTTTTACTTAAAACTGCCCTACCTTTGAGAACTCAAGAGTAGAGCTGTACACAAATATATACTAGGTTTTTGGTGGAAGGCATACATAAGGTGATAATGGAATCTAGATCCTTTGGTTCTCAGGTGGCTGCTTCATCTAGTAAAATAACTTCTGTATCCAGAGCCCGTATATCTGCGTGTGTTTGTGTGTGTGTTTGTGTGGGAGTAGAATATAGTTCAGTAACTCTTTGTCACCATAGTTCCGAACATACAAATATACAAATGTGATTTGTGATGCTGGCATCCCCGTGAATGTGAGGCTGAAATGTCTATGTAAATATTGTGACAAGACATTTCCTTGCACCTTCGCCTAACCTTTACAAGAGCTTAGCCAAGCAAAGAGGTGATGACTTGCTAGGTGACAGGCCGGAGGAACTCGTCTTTCTCGCTGAGTATTCCTGGCCTCTGAGGGACAGCAGGACCACTCACTGTACAGGGCTTCCTCCTCTCGTTTCCTGTGCAGAATCTAACAACGCTTAGAGTGATGGAGAGACTGAGATATGCAGAGAGAGCAAGAGGGAGACTTTATTTTTAAATAATAGCTACCATTTATTGACTACCTCTTATATGCCAAGTCTCTTGTCTACAAGTTCTCATTTATGTCTTATATAAATGTGTGAGGGAAGTGCTTAGATCTTCATGCTACAAATAGGGAAACTAAGGCTGAGAGAGTTTGTGACTTGCCCAAAGTAACATTAGGTTTTAGAGCCAGGATTGAACTGAGGTTTATCTACTGTCAAACCCCTGGGTTTTCCTCCACATGACAGCGTTGTGAAAAACATTCCAGCCCATTCTTGTGAAATCAGGAGCCAGGTACCTGACAAATCACAGTTACCATTCTCTTTCTTTAAAAATCTCTGAGAATTGAGTATCTAGAACATGCATCTATTTTAACTGTAAAGCTTTATGATATGACACAGCCTTCTTTATACATCAGTCACTGATAAATAAGTGTTCCTAATCTAGGAAAGATGGAAAGGCCTGTGATTCCTGGTTTGGGGCAAATGGATGGTCCTGTCAGAGGAGGGAGTTGTAAATGTCACGCCCCTGGGATGTCTTCCCTGTGGATTTCTGGCTTTCCCAGTGAGTGCTGCCTAGTGTGGGATGTTACTTTCCTCACTTCTTGTTCTTTGTTTTTGTTTTCTCCTCAGATCTAGATACTGATGATGATTTAAATAGCGACGATTATGAATATGAAGATGAAGCCAAACTTGTTATATTCCCAGACCACTATGAAATAGCACTACCAAATATTGAGGAGTTACCAGCCCTGGTCAGTGAGTGTGCACGGCTGCTAGCTAGATGCGCGTGACTCTCTGTGTCAGGTGTGTGTGTGTGTGTGTGTGTGTGTGTGTGTGTGTGTGTGTAGGGGGCGGGGAAGGCGGGTTGAATGTGAGAAGAGCATAAGAATGAGCATGAACATGAGCATACCTCTTCTCTTCCGTGACGAGGGGCTTGCAGGGCTGCATTTCAAGAGCGCTGGGCCATGATACTCTTTGCTGCCTCTTCCTTCCAGTGCTGTTGGGTCTCTGTAGCTCATCAGGCTGGCCTGGCTTCTTGCCCCCTGAATCATAGTCTGTTGCTTAGATTTTCCCACTGGGCACCCCAGCCATGCAGGGAGTGCTGGAGAGGGACTGTCTTCTCATCAGAAGGATGGCACTAGTTTTATCATGTTTATTATGTTGCCTTTCCATGTCAGATTTTGTTTGGAAGAAATAAAAGGGCCTCACGGCTAAAACAACAGCAACACAGTTATAAAAAGAACCAAACATTTACACATCACGGATCTGCAGGAGCTCCGGGATTAGATGAACCTTCTTTTCAGTTGTGCTCCCCACAAGGACTAAGGCTACTTTCTAGGTTTTAGGTATTTTTAGTGGTGAGCCGCACCCCCCCACTTCTGCTTTCTTCCTTTTCCTTTCTTTCTGATTCAGTTTGTGGAGGGACCGTAACTGTCTGAATGGCTTGAAGCTGAGCTGGTGGTGCCGTGGGGAAGCCAGGTTTTGTTTTCCTTTGACTCTCACATGCTGTAAATGGGCACAGAGTTCCTGTGGGGACAATAACTGTTTTTCTTACTTTCCTCATTTCCTGCATTGCCACCGCCACTCTGTCCTTTTTCCTTGTTTCTCTCCTTTTCTTTTCCTTGTTCCTGCTCTGTGCACACCTAGAGCCTGGCCGCAGATGGCAGCAGGGTCAGGGTTGGTTGAGATTAGACACGCCAGCTCGTTTTTTCCCTTCTCAAACTCTGCCAGAACCACAGCCAGGTCTTTAGGTCCCAGAGTCTCCTGGACATTGCGTGACTCTGTATCTGCAGCCATCTGCTCACTTGGCCCTGCCAGGAGGGGACATTTGTGCTTGGGGTTTCCATGTCATTAGTGACCGGGTTCCCACCATTCAACCTCTTTTGTTTCTGATCTACTTTATATCTAAATATAAGACCATAGAAATGAGAATTTTTGTGTACTTATTTATTATAATTCTAGTTATTAAATGTAACACATCCTTTTCAGGCCTAAGTGCACAGTGTTCAGTAAGGCATGCGGAATTAAATTACCTTTGCTGTCTCCAATTCCCTGTGTTGACTCATGTGGCCGTTACCAAGGATAAAATGTATTGGTGGATGAAATGGCCTTACCTCATCCCATTACCTGAAATTATATACTAATGCCTATGTCTCTATAATACGGAGAGTTCTTACTGCCCTTGTTTAATATAACTCTTACTTCTGCTGTCAGGAAAGAAGGAAAGAAGCATATTGTGAATAATGTTATGAGAAATTATTTTCCTCTCATTCCCTCATGAAGAAGTCTTTATGTGAGAAAAGTTAATAAAAAGCCTTTTATTATTTTTGTATCGAGAGTATGATTGGAAGTGTGAATACTCTTATGTAAAAGGGAAGTGCCATAGAAATCTGAATCCAGCAAGATATATTATAATTTTTAATAACAAAATCTTTTAGACTTAAGAAATACTTTAAGAATGAAAAAAGAGAGAGACAGAGTTATTTGGAAGATGGGGGTGGGCAGATTGAAGGAAAAGCCCATATTTATGTGATGGTAACCAACATGATTTATCTGTATAAAAGATGCTAGTTACTACATTTCTTTTCATGCCTTTGCTACACTCTTGGTGTTTGATGATTCTCTTTTTAAATGACAGAAATTACTGAGCTCAAAAACACCTAACCAGGTGACTCCTCTTTCATCTCTAGAGCATCTCAGCATAGAACAATTTCCATTTTGAAGAGTTACTCTATAGGTTCTCCAGAAAGTTAAGCCAGGTCCCAGTGACTAGTGATGCAGGGGTCACAGAGACATAGCATTGTGAACCCAGCAGGGATCCTAGAGGCTGAATTCCAAGGCCTTCATTTTTGGCATCAGAACTAGAGCAGTGGTGTGCTTGTAAATGTTTAACAACAGGCTCCTGGGAGGGAAAAAGCCGTCTTTTGTAGTGTCTGCTGATTCCATGGCGTGAGTACTCCCAGCATGGCTGATTTCAGGGTAACAACGTGACATCACTGAATGCATTGTTGGAAAGAGATGTGCAGATTGTTATAGAATCTGCACCATTCAGCTAACATAGGCAT
Source organism: Avahi laniger (assembly GCA_963575035.1). NCBI lineage: Eukaryota > Metazoa > Chordata > Mammalia > Primates > Indriidae > Avahi > Avahi laniger. Next base: position 4,232 of record CAUYSK010008983.1, read on the forward strand.
AAATAATCTCAAGAGCACAGAGATAATAGTGAGATACAGTAAAACAATTAGGAAGTGAAGAATTTTTCAATATATGTTGCCTTTTAAAAACATTTAATTGTAAGTTTATACAATTTGATTTTTAGTAATGACTATGTTTATCAACCATCTTGCAAAATTTCTTAAAATTTGATGATGAACTCTTATGAGCCAGTTTGAGCCAGTTCCAGCACACCACTGAACTCCAGGCCTATGGAGACTTGAATGAAGCCAGGTCTAGTACCAAGATCTTTTCACTTCACTCCAGAAAACAAATCCAAGGAAAAATAATTCACAGTGTAATTAGGATTCCACTGGATGATGGATCCTGACCTTCAGCTATGACCCTTAAAAATGGCCTTTAAGTGATTTTAGTTGATATTGAGTGTCACCAGGAAAGGTTTTTCAAAGAAAAGAGAGGAGATTATATCTGAATCTTGTTCAAAATCATTGTGCATTGCAAACCGGAACACTTGAAAAAATCTAATGAGGGTGGAGAAAATCCTGAGGAGGATGAAGAAATGATCCGGTAGATGGTGAAATAAACAAAGAGGCTATAACGGGCCTGACTAGAGAGATTAGGATGCTGTTGGCAGAAGTGCTGAGGGGGCATGTCCCAAACCCATAAAATCTGGAAGGGGCTTATGGTGAACTCTGATGCCCCCGTTTCCCACGGGCATCCCTGGAAAGTGGTGGGTGATGAAGTTTGCCGACTGAAAGGAAAGGCTAATTATACAACAGGGCTTGTGGTGAGGGATGGATGGGAGGATTTCTTTGGAAACGTTTAAATGTATTAGTATTTATGAATGACTGATCTTAATGGATTATAAGCTTTTTGAGGGTAGGGACCTCTTCCTATTCCTGACGTGTAGCCCAGCGTCATCAGTTGGTGCAGTGCTCCGTGTAGCCGTGAGAGTTTTAAGCTGGGGAGGGACAGGATGGACCACGCTGGCTGCGGTGCAGAGATGAGGGGCAGGGGTGGAGGAATGACGACTGTACAGAGGCCATTGTGTAGCCGTCAGGGGAGCCCTGACAGTGGCTGGGACCAGGAGGGTGGGTGAAATGAACAAGAGATAGATTCCAAATGTGTTTTGGTCCCAGGGCTCATAGGAATGGGCTGGGTGGGGGTGGGATGGTGGCTGAAGGAACTTCCTCTGTTGTTTCTTACTTGGTTCTAGGGTCAGTCGTCAGTGAAACTCAGGGGGAAATGGTCAGCTCATTGTGGAGGATGTTGGCGATGTAGAATACAATTTTTTAAAAAAATTGTGGTTTTTTTCTTTTTTTTTTTAGAAATAGGATCTTGCTATGTTGCCCAGGCTGAAGTGCAGTGGCTATTTGCAGGTGTGATCACAGTGCACTACAGCTTTGAACTCCTGGCCTTAAGTGATCCTCCTGAGTAGCTGGGACTATAGGCATGTGCTACCGTGCCCAGCTCTGTTTAAGCATTTTTTTACAGTTCAATAGCTTTTGTTATATTCAGAGTTGGGCATCTATCACCACTATCTAATTTTCAAATATTTCTCTTGCCCCACAAAAAAAAGTGACACCCCTTAGCTATCACCCTCTAATCCTACATCCCTCCAACCTCTGGCAATCACTAATCTGCTTTCTGTCTTTATAGATTTGCCTATTCTGGGCATTTCATGTAAATGGAATCATGCAATGTGTTATTCTTCATGATTGGCTTTTTTTCACTTAGCATGTGTTTTCAAGGTTTATCCGTGTTGTCACTGGTGTCAGTACTTCATTCCTTTTTATTGCCAAATAACATTTCATTGTATGAACATATGACATTTTTATATCGTTTATCATTGATAACCTTTTGAGTTCTTTCCGTGTTTTGATTATTATAAATAATGCTGCCATGAACGTTTGTGTACAGGTTTTTGTGTGGACACGTATTTTCGTTTCTCTTGGGTTTGTACCTAGCAGTGGAATTGCTGGGTCATATGGTAACTGCCAAACAGTTTTCCAATGTGGCTGTCCCATTTTTCTGTGCCATCAGAATGTAAGTTTTTAAAAACAACCAGAAATAGCTTATAGCATTAAGCAGATAGCAACTTTGGTAACAGGCCTAGGCCAGAATCAATAGGGTTTGGGAGAAGGAAGAGATCCCCTGTGGTCAGTTGGTGCCAAGCAGGACATCAGATTTGCTCATGATGTGGACTGATCTGGCACGGAGACACCAAGGTATGTCCCTGTCCAGGGTCACATTTGCACTAGATTGAGAAATGGAGCCATGCTGTTTACATTCCATTCCAGTGCCCTTGACCACACGCCATTATGTGATGAGTTGAGGATATTGGATATCTGGATGCACATTTGTTAGGAGGAGAACACACCACTTGGGTAGATCCTGGGCATTCCTGTCTCTGATTTCACCCTTGTGAATTGTTCACCTCATACTTTTCTCCAGGCTTGCTAAGCAGTAGCAATTGTTAAATCTGACCCCTAAGCTGGAGCTTACAAACTGAATTTAGTTCCTTGCCATCCGTGTCATTGTCCATGCTACAAACTCTAGGTCAGGGACAAAGCCTGGCTAGATCCAGGGGAAAGTGCAGGAAACCAGGACCTTGCTCTTGTGGTAACTGTGCGGTTTGAATTGTCTTCAGTTAAGCTGTACTTATTAATAAGCTTTTAAATTCACTTTCTAGAAGTTGCTATTCTCTCAAACTGTTTTTATACATTACATCTGGGTTTGTCTCATAGGTAACAATTGCTTGTGATGCGGTTCTCAGCTCAAAATCTCCGTACAGAAAGCAGGACCCAGACACATGGGAAAACGAATTGCCAGTATCGAAATACGCCAATAACCTCACGCAATTGGACAATGGAGTCAGGATTCCTCCAAGGTGAGAGTGAGGTAGCAAAATGGGACTTTACCCCCTAAAACTGGCCAAAGGAATGTTTGTGTTTCTACCTCTTCTCTGAATTGGCAGTTACATATTTTCTTACCAGATGTCTTTTAGTGAAATAATAAGCTTAAAACGGCTCTCCAAAATTATCTATGCCTTTGTAGCAGACGCTGTGTCCAGCCCATACCCCTAAGCCCTTCGCTGCCCTCAAGCTGCCAGTTGCGAGCACTTGCAGCTCTTTGCCTGAGGGCTTTCTCTGCCTGCCGAAGCCAGCTAGGCCGATGCGTGGGGCAGTCAGAAACGCCACAGATTAGAGCTCCCTCCTCTCCTCCTGGAACTGCCCTCAACCAGTGACTGTGGAGTCGGAGGATAAATACCCAGCTCCCCGCCCCTCCAGGGGGGCCATCTGTCTCTTGCAGTCCCCCAGCTGCCTGAGCCCCGGTGGCCCACACTGGTCCTTTGCTCACCGATGTACCCTGCACCGGCTTCCTGCCCTTTCTTATGGCTCCTCCCTGCTCCTCTAGCATCACCTCCCAAACAGTCATTTACATTCCCGTCTTTATCTCAGACTCTGTTCTGTCAGTCATTGCTGTCACATCTGGGCTGAAATGCTCTTTGGACTACATTAGCATCTCCTTTTATTGGGTGCTGCTGGGTTTACAGAGGCAGCTACTGGGAAGAAAAAGCAGATGGATGAGGAATGTCTCCGATTTGGTTGAACCCTGACTGTTGTACTGTGTTCCTGTCTGTGTGGTCTTAGGAAAGAAGTGTTACTTCTGGGCCTCAGTTTCTCCCTTTGTGAAAATGGGGAGGGTAATACGAATGCTGTTTATTAGAATTAAATGATGAGACTTCTGTAAGGTACCTGGCACATTTAACGTTCCCTTAAGTTGGTCTCCTTGCTAATTAATGTAGATTTGCAGGCTAGCAGGATTTCGTTTAGACTGGTTTTACCATGTGTGATTAAAGCTTTAGAACTTTAAATGCTTATACACATGGAATCCTTAATATCTTAAATTTGTTGAAGTTCCATTGTCTCTCATGTAGGAATTTCAAGGAAATGACCTCTTCTCCTGCCCCCATGTTGTGTGTCAGTTTTCTAAAGTAAAAGAATCATCTCAGAGATGCTGGACGACCTTGTCCACATCTGGGAGGCAGGGAGGGTGCTGAGTGATCCTGCTCCTCTGGGAGGGGTAGTGATAATGTTCTGAGAGGGGGACATGGGGAAGCACCAGCCTCTTATTCCAGTGAGCGTTTGTTGTGACCTGCCTGCTTGAGATGCTCTCTTTTCTTGGATGTGAATTGTTTTCTTATGCTCTGGCTGTTCTGACGGCTCTCCAATGGCTTTCCAGTGGTTGGAAGTGTGCCAGGTGTGACCTGCGGGAAAACCTCTGGTTGAATCTGACCGATGGCTTTGTCCTGTGTGGGAAGTGGTTCTTCGACAGCTCTGGGGGCAACGGACATGCGCTGGAGCATTACAGAGACACGGGCTACCCTCTAGCTGTGAAACTGGGAACTATTACTCCCGACGGGGCAGGTGAGTGTGCCTCTACTGAATTTGGGAACATGCAGTGGCTTTCCCTTAGATTTAACCAGTCTCGTAATCCCCATAGTTGGAGGGTGTAGGCTCTGGGCTCAAACAGCCCAAGTTTGAGTCCTGATTCTGCCTCTTACTAGCAGTGAGGTCTTGGGCAAGTTTTCTAATCCTCCTGAGCCTCAGATTCCTCATCACGAGGATAACAATGGTACCTCCCTCATCTGTTTGTTAACATGCATAAAGCATTTGGCCCAGTGCACGTAGTAAGGTCGTAGTGAAAGTTAGTTGCTATTGCTGTTATCCGCTGTGTATCTGTCTCTTGGCTGAGAGGACAGAAGCAGGAAACAGGGTTTGTGAAGCAAGTGTGCATAATCAAATCCACTATGAGAACAGCAGGAGGCAGCCTTGGAATCCGCTATGGAGATTAATATCATTTTAGGAACAAATGGATTCATTATGGAGAAGATGAGTTTTAAAGGATATGGTGTGTTAAGAGAGTCCCTGAAGTCACCTTCAGTGAGGGTCTTCACGTTCTTTGGAGGGTTAGGATTGTTCCTCCTTTACTGTCAGCTTCAGAGTTAGGTCTGTTTCTCTTTGTGCTCACACAGTGTGCTCTGAAACGTTAGCTTCTGGCCATGTTTGTACAGTTAATGCCTTCTCCCATTTTGTGAGGGAAAAGGGAAAGAACATTAGAGTCAGTAATGAGAAAGTTAAATATTGAGTAGCGGCTATAAGAACCCATCATCTAATCATCGTTGGAAACATTTATTAGACACAGATCTGGACCAACACCCAGCCCACTTGTCTCCTTATTTCTGGGATTTAGTTAGTTTCTATTTCTTCTTTGCTTTAAGGTAAGATGTTGTTTTTAGGAAAATTATAAAATCTATCTTCTTCTTTTCTCTTCTCTGTTATTTTTCTATGACTGAATTAGCCTGCCTCAGAGTTAATTGGCCAAGATCTTTTTGCTAAATAAAGGGAGACTTCTCACCCATCATTGCTTTTCTAGTGAACTAGTTTAGTTTCTCATGCATTTGATAATTGAGGGCTGGCAGTAAGGTTATGTTAGGGTTCTTTTGTTTCACATTTTGGAGAATTTTCCTACTTCCAAATCTTATGGAATTATCTTAACTCATTAAAGAAAAGTAACTGCAGGAGACCCAGGTGGTACCAAACATTTTCTCCCAAAGTGAATGACCCTATACACAAGCCAGATTTCATCCGAAATCTTCCAGGATTTAAAGAGGAAACACAGGACATGCACTGGATTCAGGGTTACAGCATGGTGCTTAGAGGCCATTCATTGTGTGGGTATTGAATGATTGTTGTATAAGGCCTTCTCCTTATACAGGGGTTATAGAGAGAAAGGTTTGCAATGTAGGACTTCTTTGGGATAAAATCGCCAGGGGATAATAATTCAGATTTTCCTTCTTTCTATGCTGTCTTATGTAGTGCTTTTATAGGACCAGTTATTAGAAATCCAGTTCTCAGCACTACTTGTCCAAGAGTATAACTCTTTGTAAATGTGTCTTAGTTCTTCTCAATTTTCAGTTGTTTGCAGGCAGGGCTATGTCTTACTCATCTTTGGGTTCCATACAAAATCTTACACACATTAGGCACAAATACTTTTAGTAAATGAACCAACTGTTCTATAAATATTTAAATACAGTCATGTGTCACTTAAAGATGGGGCATATTCTAAGAAATGTGTTGTTAGGCGATTTTGTCATTGTGCGAACATCATAGAGTGTACACAAACCTAAATGGTGTAGCCTTCTATACACCTAGGCTATATAGTATAGCCTATTGCTCCTAGGCTACACACCTGTTCAGCAGGTTACTATATTTAATACTGTAGGAAATCGTAACATAGTGGTATTTGTGTATCTAACCATAGAAAAACTACAGTAAAAATTCAGTGTAAAAAATAAAAAGTGATAAACCTGTATAGGGCACCTACCATGAATGGAGCTTGTAGGACTGGAAGTTGCTCTGGGTGAGTCAGTGAGTGAGCAGTGAGTGAATGTGAAGGCCTAGGACATTATACACACTACTGTGGACTTTATAAATAGTGAACTCTTAGGCTATACTAAATGTATAAAAAAATATTTTTCTGTATTCAATAATAAAAGAACTGTAACTTTTTCGCTTCATAAACTTTTACATTTTTAAAATTTTTGACTCTTTTGTAATAACGCTTAGCTTAAAACACATTGTACAATTGTGCAAAAATATCTTTCCCCTTATATCCTTATCCTATAAGCTAATTTCTATTTAAATTTTTTTTTTTATTTTTTAAACTTTTTTGTTAAAAATTGAGACACAAACACACACATTAGCCTAGACCTATGCAAGGTCAGGATCACCAATATCATTGTCTTTCACCTCCACATCTTGTTTCCCTGGAAGGTCTTCAAGGGCAATAACATGCTTGGAGCTGTCATCTATGCTAACAATTCCTTCTTCTGGAATACCTCCCGAAGGACCTGCCTGAGGCTGTTTTACATTAATTTTTCTTTTATAAGCAAAAGGAGTACACTCTAGAATAACAATAAAAAATATATAGTAAACACAGAAATGAGTAACAGTTGTTTGTTATCATTATCAAGTATTATGTACTGTATCTAACTGTATGTGCTAGATTTTTATACGGCTGGCAGTGCAGTAGGTTTGTTTATATCAGCATCACCACAAACACATGAGTAATACATTGCACTTCAATGTTACTATGGCTATGACATCACTAGGCAATAGGAAGTTTCCAGCTTCTTAGTAATCTTACGGGACCACTGTCATATATATGTGGCCCATCATTGACTGAAGAAATGTTGTTATTCAGTGCATGACCATGACTGTAATTAGATTCTAGTTAAATGTATACTAATAATAAACACAAGAATTAATTCTATTCTCTATGCATCTTTAATTTTCCAGAAGCTTTTTCTCTAATGGGGAACTTACTTGAAATCTATAGTGTAGTTTAAATGTAAAGTTTCTTTTCTTTCAATTTGAGAAAGGGAAGTTTTATATTTTCTCATTGATTTGATAAGAAACAGGTGTTCAGTGTAAATATAGAGAAAATAGAGAGAAAAGTTTAGACAAATAAATAAAAATCACTGGTAATACCACTCTCCAGACTAATCACTGTTAATAATTTAGATATTTCCTGTGAGTCCTTTTCTTTTTTTAAGGGCTTAATCAATTCTTACACCACACACACACACACACACACACACACACATTTTTGTAAGAATTGGATCACAGATCTTCCCATTCCTAACCCTAGAAGGACTCTGCCTCCTGCCAGGCTGCTGCTCAGTGCCGGGTGCGAAGGAGGCGTGGGCCGGCCGGCCTGGAGCTTCTGATTAGAATAGGAATCATGTCAGAAGAAACAGTAAATGAATCACAGTTTTCCTTGAAGACAGCAGCACTAAGAGTGTTTGATCTTCCTCTCTCTCGGTACTGTTCTCTTTCCCCAGTGGAATGATGTTCCATTGTGTGCATATACCACATTTTGCTTATGTGTGTGTTTGTCGATGGATACTGGGTTGCTTCCATATTTTTGCTAATGTGAATAATGCTGCTATGAACACGAATATACAAATATCTCTTCAAGACTCTGCTTTTGATTCTTTGGGGTATATACCCAGAAGCGGAATTGCTAGATCATATGATCAAATTTTCACTCGTAGCTAAAAAGTTATCTGTGATAATTTCAGTGAGTGCTATATCTGTAATTTTTCTGGTCCATTGCTTTAAAAGAAAATGTGGAAAGAAGAAAGAAAAAATATTACCCTGGGAACCAGAGCACCTCATACTTGAATACACTAAAAGAACAGCAGCAGACAAAGGTTCAAGTTGTTCTAGCAGTGGACAGAATTTGACATTATCTTAAGTTCCAGCAAGACAAAGGATCTCAGTCAGGTAACTGTGCTAATGGAGGACTTTTCTGTCCTAAATACTCAGGTTCTGTATAGAGTTTGAGCTCCATTCAGAGTGTCATTTCTTGTCGTAGCTTGTACTCATGTTCTAATTCCTGGGGCAAAGCAGATGAAGGTGATACTAAACTTGTTGATATTGCTGTGACCACTCCTGAGAACTTAAACTTCATGATATGGAATTGTTTGAAGAGGCATTCCATCAGTGGGAGTGAGCTCTAGTCGTTCGTAAGAGACAGGCTGAAGATGAAGCCTGTGGTTCTATTAAACTGAGGGCAGGAGATGCCATTGCCGAAGAAAGTGTAGATGACATTATTAGTATTGAATTTATTCATAAACTTGGAGTTCTGCTACAAAGAGCATATTGTCTCCAAGAGAAGTTTGAAGCTAACCTTGGGCCATCTGGTCCTAATTCCCTTGTTAATGATATTGATAAAGATACACCTATCACTGCGAGGGGGAGTGTGGATGACTTTGGCCCCGGAGACACCGTGAGTATCGTAGCAGCTGATTCCTCTGCTTCGGCAGCGGAGCTTGCGGAACGAGAACTTGCAGAAGAGGGAACGGCATACCTACAGCCTGGAGTCTCTGTCACTGCCCTTGTTATGAAGAAGCCATGCATTTAGTTGAAGAAGGAAACATTTACTCAAGAGTACCGAGAACCGAAATGGTGGAGTGCCTAAGAGACGGTGATTTTCTTGCCAAACTTCACTGTATTTGACAGGCTTTTCAGGTAAATCCTTCAGAAATGGCCAAAAGAATATTCTTTACTGAGAGTGGAAGGAAAATTTTTATCAGCTTTAATTGTGAAAGCATGAAAGAATCCAAAAAGTTTGAAGATGTTTTTGATGAAATGATCTATTAATAAATATATTTTAGAGCAGACTGATCTCTGGCAAAGTACTGAAATGGAATTTGCTGTTGAAGGGGTGAAAAATCTAAATTTTTATGATGTTCTGGGTTTTATATTAATCGATTCCTTAGAAGATTTAGATGACCCCCCCACATCCATACAGACAGTGGTAAATAATCATTGGCTAAACTCTTCAAAGAAACCACTGTGGCTTCAAGTCGTTGGTTGGTGCTGAAACAGAAAAGACAACAGATGAAGATTCCAGATGGATTTTTTGCCCATTTTTATGCCATTTGTGAATACATCAGCCCTGTCCTAGCCTGAGACTTTTTGGGTCCTAGAAATTCTGTGATACTTGCTGCTTCTTTAAGAATCAAGTTCATTCTTTCTCAGACATTTCTGCCTTTGAGAAGGTGTGCTGTTCAAGTATGGAGACATCGGCTGAAGATTTCACGCAGTTACTCATTTGCCATACTGAACTTTTACCAGCTTATCTGGGAGCGGATTCTTTGAGGCACACGAGTGGCTGTATAAGCAGTCATGGTCACGTTGTGTCTAGTGGGCTGTTGGAAGCCAAAGTACAATAAATGTCATGAGAATCATACAATTTCAGTGTGCTGTGAAATATTTTAAGGTAACATATATTACAAAATTAACAGATTTGCTGAATGTGAACTCAAGGAGGAAAAAAATCTGCTAAAAAATGAGTGACTGGCTGGGTGTGGTGGCTCACGCCTGTAGTCGCAGTGCTTTAGGAGGCTGAGGTGGGAGGACGGCTTGAGGCCAGAAGTTCAAGGCTGCAGTGAGGTGAGCTGTGATCAAGCCACTGCTCTCCAGCCTGGGGGTGACAGAGTGAGACTCTGCATCAAAAAAAAGAATTAAAATAAAAAATAAAAAAGAAAAGAAAAGAAAAAATGAGTGACTGTACTGTACTTATATAGAAATTTTGTCATTGAATCCCTTTGTAGTGTATACAAAACGGCTGTTTACAGTCTTTAGGTAATAATTTAATTGGTGAATGGAATGTTGTAATTTTACAGGAATATTGCTTAAATTGAAGATACTACTTGGAAATTAATTCATTTATTGTCTTGAAGCTGTCTGAAATGTCCAGTGTTATTCTCAAAAGCTATATTTTTATGCTTTGCACCTTGAAAATATACACTTTAGCCCCAAAAATTCAATCACATGCCATAAAGTTTTATTCTCTATTTAACATTACATGATATTTTTCCATGTTACTAAATATTCTTCAACATTCATGATGGATCCACAAATCATTTCACTATTCCCCTGTGAGTTTTTACAATTTTTTTTGCTATTCTGACAAACATCCTTTGGTGTATGCAAATCTTTGACTGTTTGTCTAATTATTTCTTTAGGATAAATTCCTGTGAAAAAAAGGTTGAATCTTCCAAATTTTCAGTTGCTAAGATTCTCTTTTTAACAGGTGTAGTAATTGGCATTCCCACTAGCAGTGTATGAGAGTGCACATTTCAACAAATCCTTGACAACTTTTCATATGAAGACTTTAAAAAAACTTTGTTAGTCTGATGTCTTGTTTTAATTTGCTTTACTAGTGAGGGTGAACATTTTTCTTATTATTTTTGGCCATTTATAGTTCTTTCTGTGAATTTTGTAGGCTGATTTTCTAGTAGCTGTATATGTAGGTGTTTTTCTTATTGGTTTTTAAGAACTCCTTGGCAATTAAGAATATTAATCCAATAGCTGTATAGTTGTTAAGGTCTTTTAGGGGGGAGGGTGAAGGAGGGAGAACTTTTAAGATTTTTTTTATCATCTAATTGAGGGTATTTGAATATATAATCCTATTTCAGTCATAGAAAATATAAAACATTGGGCAACAACAATGCAGATCATACACTTTGTAATGAGGGTTCTTTAATTCATTTAGCTGATATAATGTTAACTTTTTGAAAAAGATCAGCCTTTGATTCCTGTGTATGTTGTGCAGAGTTGGTTTTAATAAAAATTATTTTCTGTCTAATTATCATTTTACGTGAGTTTATGGGATGTATCAATTCTATTTTGGTTTCCCTTACATCTGTTTAATAGATTGTGAGCTGTGACTTACTGTTTATTTTTTTTAATTTTATTTTATTTTTTAAAAGCCAGTCAAATTTAGCAGTGGGGGGGGTTGAATACCAACTTTAGTGACACTAATGTTAATAAGTTCTGATAACCCACTACCATCGGACCAGCCAAACTTATTGTTTATTTAAAAGCCAAATAAATTAACAAAAACATGCATGACGTTTCCTTAAATGTCTAATGACGAGCCTTGTGGACACTGAGGCCCAGGAAGGCAGGGTGCCGTCTGTTGGGGGCGGGGTAGCCACCTCCTGGTGAAGGAACCACTGAGGGTCTGGTCTTCCACACTGGCTAGGCTAACTCAGGGTGACTCGACTCACAAAGAGACAAAGTTTCAAAGTCAGGGCATTTGTTTTTTAGTTCAGAATGAGAACCACAACTGCCAGTAAGTGGGATGTTTATGTCGGCTGGACCAGTACATTCCTTCCTTCTGGGAAGCTGAATTATATTTAGAAGATGCTTGGTGAATATGGAATCCAGGAAGGTTGTGGACTCAGATATTTAATGGTAACGTGATCCGATCATCCTGGTTTCCTTTTCCCCAATAAGGATATATCTGTTCAGTAAGAGGTTTCTACTCATCCTTGAGGTCTTAACTTAGATTTTAGTCCTTCAAAGAAGCCCGATCCCCCAGGCCAGGCCAGTGTGGTAGCATGCGTAGTAAAAATGGGCCCCATATCAGATTCCACTCTGGGTCCCCATGGGTACAGCAACAAACAAACAAAGAAGCAGATCACCACAAACACAAACAAACAGAAAGCTTCCTCTGTGAGAGGAGGCATTGTTTTGGTGAAGCAAGGATGAGGTTCTTGGTAGAAAGAGAGTAGGGTGGGATGGAGGCGAGAGCATGTATGTTTTCCTTCCATCATGGAAACTAGTTTACCTAAGAATGTGCTTCAGTGCCTTGGGTGGTTGCAGAAGTCTTCTAGAGATGCCCAAGGCAGCTGTGAAATTGCCTGTCTTACTGGCTGCACCAGCTCAATAGCATCCAAGTTGGTCTTTCTTCTTTGGTCATCTTTACCGCTGACCTGGACATAAGCCCCCTTGAGTTTCTCACAGCCTGAAGATTTGGAATCCAGGCACGGGCTGCTTCATTTTGGTTTTGACCTGGCTTGTGCCCCTCCTGTGTGCCTCTGTGGCACCTTGTGCTACTCCATCGTGGCACTTTTCCCAAGACCCTGAAATTGTTTGGGGGCGGTCACCCAGGGCAGCAGGGCCCGAGTGCCACATTTTTGTGCACTGCTACACCTCTAGCATCTAGCATAGCCCCTTGCATAGAGTGGGTGTTCAGGAAATACTGTGGCATGAACAAATGGAGGAAGATACACAAGCAAAATCTGCTCCTCTGATTCACCTTTCTTTTTTTCTATTTTATTGCTGTCTTTTTACTCTTACCTGTTTTCCTTTCCTGACTACAATCAAGGTTTTGTCTGGCCTGGGAGTTCTATTGTCACTTTAAAGTGATCTTACATGCCAACCTCATTCATTTTGCATGTCCTTTTCTAGTGTAGATGCTGGAGTATTCTCTCATTTCTCTTCTTTTCCTGTCTGGGGTGGATGGCTCATATGCACACAAATGTAAGCTCATGGTGGAGAGGTGCAGCTTGGGTGGACAGATAGCACTTCCTCTGAGGAGAACCTTTCCTCATCCTCTCCTCTGACTTACTACTCGTGTTTGACCAGGAGGAGCCTTACAGCCATGCTGGCTTCCTGGTTTTGTTTCGCTTTCTAAACATAAGAACTTGTTGATGTCCATCTTCACCCCTTTCTCCCTTCTGCTTTCCTGTGGGGAATCTGAGGGAGGATTTAGACTTCTGCCATTTTCTGGGGCTCAGGAAAAGAGCCTGAAGTCACATGACTAGACCATGGCCAAGAAGACGTCTGTTGAGGTTCTTCACACCAAAGTGGCATTTCTTCTAAGACTATTTGAAATATTAAACTTTAAATTTATGAGGGCAGGGACTCTGCTTATCTTATTTAACATTATATGCTTAGTATCTGTGTACGTTTGGTGTTCAGCAAATATATGCTAAATATGCTGAAAGAGTGAGTTATTCTGTGTGGCTAAACTAGGGTGGCCAGTGGCAGGCACGCTGGTCCTAATAGCATACCATCCAATAGAATCATTGTGATCTTTGAGAATTACTTATAAAACATTTTTTCCAATCAAAATAAATTTGGAAAACAACAGAAAAGAAAAAAGAAGTCTTCCTATTCAGAGACTGCAAATGACTATTACTATTTTGAAATGATTCCTTACAGATTCTCAGTTTCAGTCTCAGTCTCTACTCTCTTTTTCCTTAATCTTTGAACTTACTGCACTATACTATTTTCTGATATGCTGATCACACAAATGGGGTATTCCTGTTCTAAAATTTTTCATTTATCTTTTCTGTGGATGGCTGCCTCATGTTCTCTGTGGTCTAGTTTGTCATCTAACTTGAAATGAAACAATGACTGGTTTCCTTCTAAAATGAACGTAGTTACTCAGCAGCTTGGCTATTTGTGGGAGGATCCCTCTGTGAACTTCCTGTGTTTCTTGACTCCAAGTTTCAAGCCAAGTTGTTGAGCGTGAAGGGTAATAGTTGTAATAGTTGTCAAGCATTGCTTATTTGCTGCCATAGTTTCTGAGCTAAGACCAGATGTTGCTAAATTAGAGTTGGAGTAAAATGAGTTTTCCAGTGAAAAACACATAAGGTAGCATTTGCAGCCACTGAGTGCACTGAAAATTTTTCCTGTTACTACATATTTATAAATTCTTCATGATTGCCAAGTGGGATCACTTCATTTTTAGGTTGCTTGTATGTTACTCACCAAACTGTTTTGGCCATTGGGATAATAAATAACTGTAGTGTTTGACCAAATCATCTGGTATCTTTGGAGCAATTAGTGATGGGAGGTACGAAATGTTATTTTCTTAATGTGGCAAGAGCCTAATGAGTTAAGAACATAGATGGATGTGTGATTTTCACTTATTTCAAAATCCTTGGCCAATACCAATGGTGCAATTTCATTATTTTCTAACAGAGCTCTGTTAATTAGAGGCTTGCAATCTCGTCTTCAAACTATCTCACTAATTAATAATAACTAAAGTTAAAGTGCCTAGGGAATGCCATTTTCACCTTCCAACTAGTATTCGAGCAATATTTTTCTGTCACTTATCATAGATTAAGAATACTATTCATGTGTTTGTTTCAAGTTACAATTCAAAGATTTTTAGGTTTTTTTTATATTTAAACTTTTCAGAAATTTAGAAAATAGGGTTGGGATTTTTTTCTTTTGCTTTTGAGAATACTGTATTTTATTTAAAAAACTATAAATGAGGGCTGGGCTACCACAAGTTATATTGGGCCTCTAGGGGAAGAGGAGTAGGAAAGAAAGCTATACAATATTTAATCCGTTAATAACAGAAGGACAGATTTTCTCTGGACAGCAGTGAGTCTCCCATACCTGGGTGTAGGTCAGAAGATCACCATAGCTAAAGTGCATTACTTTTTTTTTCCTGGTAATGTCCAAGGATTAAGAAACTCCTTGGACAGTCTAAATTTTATTGTCTTGAAGAGTTTTATCTTTATATCTATTTTCCTTGTCATAGGTTTTGTCTTTCTAATTTAGGGGTGAAGAAATTATGGTTTTTGAGTCTTCATTCCTGTTAAGGGCCTAGAATGGTGCTTCACAAAGTCTGTTGGTATCCTGATGTGTCTTAAGAAATACTTGGGTGTAGAGGGAAGAGGATTGGGCCAGGAGTCAGACTACCTGGTTCTGGGCCACCTGTGGGATTTGAGGCAAAATCATTTACCTTTTATGAGCATCTTTTCCTTAGCTGCAAGATGGGCTTGAAAATGTCTGTCTGTCTCTCTCATTGCAGTGCTGGGTGAGGACAGGGTGGTGGATCGGATAGCTTTGGAAAACTCTAAAACGTTCTTCTCAAGCTTTGCTGTGCACTCGAGGGTATTAAAACGCAGATTCTCATTCGGTAGGCCTGAGGTGGGGCCCCAAATTCTGCATTTCTAATGAGCTCCCAGGTGATGCTGCCATTTTGAGACCACACACCCATACTGAGAAGCCAGGTTCCGGCTAAAACATTGTGTTGTCAGATGGGATTATTATTATCCTGAGGAGAGAAGCACCCACCTCAGCACGAGCTTCCCAACACTCATGGTACACACATGGCCAAGACGTGGATCCCTGAGGCCCTGGGGCAGCAGCGCAGGGCCGGGGACGGCTGAAGCTGTCTGAGTTCCCCTGGAGCACCAAGCATATCCTCTTTTTCTGTGTGTGCTACGAGGTGAACCCATTTGGGAAACGCTACACAGTCTTCACAGATCTCTCACTAGTTCTGGGAGGTGAGGGCTGGTGAGGTGGTAAGTCTGAGAGTATAGAGATTTCCACAAGCAGCATTTTGTTTTGTCCTGGACCAACACCCTGACCAGCCAACTGCCCCCGAGGGCCTGTGTGTTCTCTGTGTTCCCTGTTAGGTTCCCCCTGCCCTGGGCGGACGGCTGTCGCCCCTCCTCCTTCACCCTTCTCTCTTCCCGAGCTTAGAGTCTTGCCACTGTGGTTTTGGTCAGACAAATCAAGTGTTAGATGTTCATATTTGCATAATTTAAATTTATTTTAACTTTAGATACTACTCTTTTTTTTCTTGTTTTAGAAAACTTTTTTTTTAAACTTCCTGCAGTGTCAGAAGAATTGATAATACGCGTATATTTACAAAATATACCTATATATTGTGTGTTGTTTGCCATCTGTCTTTCCCCCTGTCGAATATTATAAAGTTTTTGTTTTGTTCAGTCATATATCCCAAGCCTGGTGCACAGTAGGAGCTCCAAAAATCCATGTAGCATGTTTAGTGACTTGATTACAGATCTCAGTGCTTATTTTCTCTTCACCCTCTAGATGTTTATTCTTTTCAA
>CAUYSK010008987.1:0-27288 GCA_963575035.1 Avahi laniger
AATCCATGAGTGGATTATTAAAATTTGGTATATGTTTACAATGGAATATTACTCAATCATAAGGAACTACAGTGATCTAGAACCTCTTATATTTTCCTGGATTAAACTTAAGGCCATTATCCAAAGTGAGGCACCACAAGAGCGGAAAAATGGGCTCCACTTGTACTCACCATCGAATTGGTACTAACTGATCATCACTAGAGTGATCACATGGCAGAAATACTCTCCAGGGATTAGGGGGAGGGGAGGGTAAATCCACAACTAAAGGACACAGGGAGCACTGTAGTGGGGAAAAGGGCATGCCTTTAACCTGCACTTGGGTGAGGCAAAGACATAAAGTGTAATCATAATGTTTGTACCCTCACGATATCCTGAAATAAAAAAAAAAAATAAGACTCTGCAGTCCAGAGGTTGGATGAAAGTTGGCCTGTTTAGAAATGAAAAGGAAGCCTGCTGGATGGAATACAATGATTCAATGGAACAGTAGTTGAAGAGGAGATGGAGAGATAACTGGGGCCAGGTACACAGGGTCCCCTAAACCATGCTAAAGATTTAAGGAGGTACTCAATCCAGTCTGTTTTTTAAAAAGATTACTTGCTGATGGAAAATTCAGTGAAGGGAGAATATTAAATTGCTGTGTGGGTGCAAAATTATATGATCATTTTGATAAATGATTTGGCAAAATGTATCCAGAGCCTTTAAAAATTCATAGCCCTTGGTCTGTTAATACAGCTTCTACAATTCTATCTAAAAAGGTAAAAAAAGAAAAAGATATAAATTTATATACATACATAATCATAGTTATTTCTAAAAAGGAACAATTAGAAACAATTAAAAACTCAACCATAGAAAAAACTGCACAATTGACTATTCACTGTTTTTAGCTATTTATGTATATTAACTTTTAAATTTCCTAATAATTTTAGGGACAGATAATATTAATATTCCTATTTTACAGAGAAAGCACTGAGGGGTTAAGTTCCTTTTCCAAGGTCACAGAAGTGGTGAGTGAGACACCTGGTATTCCAGTGTAGGTCACTGAGTCCAGATTCTGTGCCCTTTATCACAAGATCAAATACTGACTGACCACCAGGTAAGTAGCTAGTAGACCAGAGGATGGAATATTCCATAAACATTGAAATGGAATCCTCAATGAATCTTATAACTTAGATAAAATATTTACAATATAGTTATCAATAAAAATATATCAAGACATAAAACTGGCTAAATGTGTTTGTGATTTTGTAAAATAAAAGGTACATATATGTGTGGTGGGATTATTAATCTTTATTAGATTGTAATTCTCTTGAGTCTTCCTTTCCTTTCTGAATCATAGAATTCTCTCATTCTTCTCCAAGAAGTCTTTTCCCAAGTCTATTTCACATGGTAGGCATGGGATCACCCACTTTGGAAACAGTTCTAAAGACAGAAGTTGAGAGCTACTGAGGTGCTACATAAAAATATTCACAAGTTTGTTGGAAGAACAGGTTTTTCTACTCCCTGAAAGATGTGGAGCTGTGGAAGAGAGAGAAGAAGGCTGAGAGAACAAGCAGATGGAAGGAAGGAACTGAGAGACCTCAATCCTTGAGGAGGAAAACAGAGCCTTCCTTTGCAAGTACCAGGAAGTGTAGACAGTGACTGGATGCCAAGAATCTTCTTGTTGCCAATTCAAGAATTTCACCAACTACTTGGCTTAGTGCCCCAGATCATCTGCCCTATCCAATTGGTACTCACAGGCAATACACTCACTGATGGTTCTGGAAATTTGTAGGGGAATTAGATGTCCAGCAAGGAGGAGATGGCTAGAGAAGACTTTGAGCTGAAACAACAGCTAATATACCTCTCCTATTACAGAGGCATAAAAATAAAGGAGAGGAAGTATGGCAAAATGTCAACCATGCTCATATTATGTGGTTATTACAAGTGATTTTTAATTTCTTCTTAGGACTTAATTGCATTTTTATAGTTATATATCACATTCTGTGATATATAACATTTATAATCAATGATTGAAATAAGGAAAATTTGCAATTTTCATTGAAATATGTGTCTGATATATGGCAACTTCATCTCCACATTGGGTTTGGCCAAGAGAGCATCTGTAGCAGTGCCACAAGTTTTCTTTGAAAGTCTATTTGGGTTCAGTCCAATTCATAAATAAACAAACTCAAAGGCAGAGAGAATTCTTCACTGTAAAACACAGGCCTAATGATTTTAGCTTGGATACCCAAAGACATAGTCTAGGAAGAGAGGAATAGTCTGAAGGGCACTAACTTCAAGAGAGTATGAAATTAAAATTTTTGTCTGTGTTTTATTCTATACTTCAGGCCTGAATTTTGGTCTAGAATTTCCCCTGAGTAATTATCCCAATTGCACTTACACTCATTTGTATGACTAATTCA
Organism: Avahi laniger; assembly: GCA_963575035.1. NCBI lineage: Eukaryota > Metazoa > Chordata > Mammalia > Primates > Indriidae > Avahi > Avahi laniger. Next base: position 2,403 of record CAUYSK010008987.1, read on the forward strand.
TGTCTTCCTTCTTCCATAGACTTCAAACTATTAATACACCAGAGCAAAAACTTCAGTATTTTATTTTTCTTAACATTGAAAATTCAATTAGGAGACTATATTTGCTTTTGTGGAGTAGTTGTTTTGTACTCATAAATATTATTTGTATAGTTACTGTTCAATAAACATTTCATTCATTTGACTGGATGAAGACCCAAATCCCATTTATCTATAGGGAAAGGGAGGTTTTCCCCATGATATTTTAGAGATGAGCAAAGGTCAAAATAATTCTTGGAACTTCTGAGTTGTGACCATGTTTCATGTAGAGGAACTACAAGTCAGGACACTGATTAATTCTCCATGATGTAATCCAAAGAATGCTTCCTGAAGAACTTGTCATTTGAAACAAGTCTTAAAGAATAAAAGGAGTTAGCCAATTAAAATGGAGTAAATTCTAGGGTATTTAAAGCCTTGTGGGTAGGTTGAGAGATTTGGGGGCCAATCAAGGAAAAAGCAACCTTGATGGGTGACACTTTGGTAAGTTTGCACGCAGGGGAAGTCCCTTCCAGCAGGAAATTTAACATATAACAGCCCCTTGGAGTTAGAAATCCAATTATTTTAGTTCTGAAAATTTCTTTGAATTGTCTCTTTGAAAATTTTTCTACTGTTTTTTTTGTTCTATTCTCTTCAGAACTCCTGTTATTTGGATCATGGAACTTGTGATATGAACTTCTAATTTGATTAACTTTTTTCTCTTTTTTATCTCTTTATCTTAAAATATTTATCTTTCAATATTTTAATTTAATTTTTCATATTTTTCTATCATATACAAACCCACAATACCCCACCCACCCAGATACTGTCTATGTCTGTGTGTATAATTTCCAAGGGCTCTTCTATATTCTCAGAATATATTTCTTTTTATGTCATCCTGCTTTTGTTTCAGGGTCATACTATACTGTCTTTTCTCTCTAATGGAATTAATGATATTACTTGATGTTTTCTTCACTCACCATTGTTTGTTTACTCACTTCTTTTTTGTTTGTTTGTCTGTTTTGTTGCCTGTTTCTGTAACTTAGGAGTGGGGCATAATAAGCTGAATTAATGCACTTGGTATTTATTCAGGGCTCGTCAATTGGTGCACTTCAGTCTTGGATGGTCTGGATGGGTTTATTCACCAGGATCACTTTCGGGGGGAGAGAGACTTCCAATGTCTGAGTATTTATTTCTCCAGGGAAAATTCTGCAGATTTCTTATCTCGAGGGTAAAAGCCTAAATGCCTGAATTCTGAGCATCTAGTAAAGAAAGGGAGAGAAGGTTTAACATTTCATTTATTTTCTCTGTTTTAAATCCTCCAGTCCTTAGTTGTGCCTGGTGTTTCCTTGTGGCAGTGAGTTTCTAAAAATCCCCCTGACCAATATGGCATGGCAGAACTGATGCTGCACGATGTCCAGCTCTGTGCCATGGATTCTTTGTAGCTTCCACCTGGGCTCTTGGAATGCTTGCTTTACGAGCAGCCAGCTTCCATGGAAGAATTTCAACTACCCTGAAACTGCCAAGCTGCGATGACACCAAACCTCGCTCGTGGAGAGTCTGTGTGGAGGAAATAAAACCTCATCAGCCCCTGGCTGGTCCAGACATCCCAGCTAAAGATCTAGGTATGTGAGCGAAGAATTTGTCTTGGACATCCAAACTATGCAAGTCTTCAGAGACTCCAGCCCTGACATTTGACTGGAACAGCCTTGGAGAGCCCTGCTGAGATCTGCCCAATTGAGCTCAGTCAGTCCATAGAACCAAGAGCTGTAATATCTCTATGTTTGTTACATAGAAATACATTACAGAAACATCCCTAGTTCATAGGATGAAAGAATAAACCTTGAATTTTCTACTGGAGGGGGGCAGGAGCAGTCTCTTAGCTGTGCAGAATAAGGGGTGAGGGCCTAAAGGTTTAACTGCTCCTTAACGTGGTATTTGAACAATGCCTTGCTTTTGGGCCACACCATCACCCTCACAGCCATCAGCTTCTCAACCATTTGGAAGTTGTACAGTTAAATTCTATTGCTGCACAACTTCTACCACGGAAGCTTAGGATTCATCTCAAGTTTTCTAAGCAGTTACCCCAATCCATCTGCTTTCCAGCTTCCAGAATTCTGTTTCCGTTAATTCCACTTCTGTTAATTTTGTCTCTGTGATTTTATTGCTTTTAAGGATTAATTTATTTTGTATCTGTTAACCAGAAGTCCCTAGAAACCATTTTCTTAACAGAACTTACTCAGAGTAGAACACTGTAAACAAAATAAATAGTGCTTTCAAGCAGATTAAAACTAATTACTTACTAAGAGGTAAATCAAAAGGCTTACTTTATAAAATTTGGGACATCATCTTTAACCACTGGACTTCCCTGAAAAGCTAGCCTTGGTTCCCTCTTTAAGTGCATATCATAAAAGACAATATGCAAGCAGGCAAAGGGTGCTCTTAAAAGCACCCCTGCCAGGAATTCTGAATAAATATTATTTGGACTTATAATAAGATTTTGGAGGGATTCAATATGGTTCCTCTTTCCCTCAATGCCTCCCTCCTCCCCGGTAACTGTCCCGCTACAGTGCGGTTCTGTAATTTGTATGTACTTAAAGTCCTTTTCAGAAATAATTTACCAGAAGACAGCTTATCATGGAATTATATTTTTTTCTGTCATCAGCAACAAAAATAACAATCTCCAACTTCTTTCAAGATGAGTCACCTTTTTGAGAATATAGCCAAGTATTCTAGAATTCTAGATACTTTAAAAATATCTTATTTTGCTCATAAAAAGCAATATGATTGTCCACAAATGATTCAAAAGAACAAGGAAACTTGGGGAAGTTATGAAAGACAGAATTAGGAAGCAAATGATTTAAGCAACATCAAACTATTAGAATTTCCCTTTGGTTTTTATGTCAGAAAATGTAGCTTTAGTTTAGGCAACTTCTTAATATGATTTAATTAAAAAAAAACCTCTCAGACCTTTACTTCTAAATGTAGTGTAACATGATAATCATGAGGCTTTAATTTCAAGTTAATTATCATAATATGCTAGTAGCTTTCATAAAAACCCTCTAGAATCCCTTGGGAATGGAAGCATTACCGTCTGCTGCCCCCTGGCAGGCATTTTGTTTACTGAATGCTGTGAGCTGCCCCAAGAAAAATGAAAGCAGGGTATATAGGCTGCTCTGTATTTCTCTTCAGAAGATAGAATATTCTTTTGGTGTTTATTGTCTGATGAACAAATTTATCACTGGAATGAAATTTGTTTGAATTAGAGCTTTGCTGAAGCAGAATTAGCCTGTCTGAATTCTTGGCCTCAATTTCTCTGTGTAAGTGGGAATAGATGAACATGAAATGAAATACCCAAAGAGGATAAATGTTATAAATAATAAGAGATGCATGCTGCAGCCATTATTCTAGGCACTTTATCATAAGTTCAACCTGTCAATCATGATGCTAAATACAGGTAGAGTTGAGGACCAGGTATATTCTCAAAGGTCCTTGGGATAAAGAACATTTTCCAACCACAAGCATCAGTTGTGTGCACCTGCTAGAAGAGATGTGTTGATTTGGTGAAAAGGGGTATAAACATCATCCCCTCCATCACTTTGCCTATGTTAAATTGCTGTTGGGGCATATATGAAATCATGTGTGGTCTGAAAACCCTTCATATGAGAGGAAAGTGAAGTCCAGGTCTGCAGCTAACTTACAAAATGAGGGAGAAATACAGTATAATGTATTGATGTTTCTTGTTTGCACTTGATGTTTTTGAGAGTAGAAGCAGCAATGAGCTACCTTAATGGTGACAGAGAATAGAGATTTAAAAAAATTTCTTAGGAGTTATTGAACTCCTATGTTTGTGGGGAATATTAGACTGAGAAGTCAAGTGGGAAATAACCTAGTTCTGCTGTATCTCTCTTTTTTCAGGATGGTTCTGGAGCTGGGAAGATGAGATAAATAAGGATGAGGGGGATCGGAGAAGGATGCTAGATTTGAACATCAGCCAGTGAATGCTGTTATCTGCTCTGGTCCACGAGGATTTCTATTGATTTCCAAGTAGAATAGAGTAGTTTCATTTTAGTTTTCATCTTACAGTATACAAAAGAACAGATAAAGTCAGGGTTGAGGATATCTCCAACTTCATCAATCTAAATCAGTATTTCTCAAAGTTTATCTTACAGATTCCTTGCATTAGAATTGCCAGGATGATCACGTCATTCTGAATCAGAATCTCTGGGGTTAGAGCTGGGAATATGCATTTTTAACATCTTTAGATGATATTGAGAGAGAACCTTGATGAAACAATCTTTGTTATGCTGTACATTTTCAACTATGTTGTCTCTTGGAATTTTGATGATAAATAATATCTACCTGATACTATATTGTAGACAGTGGCAAATTTCTAGATTCTTCACATATCTCCTTGGATGGATGCCAGATATGAACTCCATGTGAGTATTTTCAATGTAAGATTTGCTTCTATTGAAAAAAAAAGTAATTAGAAATGTTGTGTGGAATTATCCGTTACTGTAATGAAAGCCTTCTGAGAGATGCAGCCTGATTTCTTATTCCAGGGTCAGCATTTACTGCCCTCGGCAATCTTTGTTTATGAAGTTCTATGGTCTGCTCTCAGAGTAATGAAAATGGACTAGAAGGATTAGCGCTGACATTCTCAAATACTTCTATTTGCACACATAGCCCTGAGTTAAAGGATTTCTGCTTTCTTTCTTCATAAAAGCGTAGGCACACATAACCAAATATGTTTCTAATTTATGTCAGTGCTGGTTTGTTTATCCTAGATTGCATGCTATATTTTTTTTATTTAGGTTTCTAAATTTTTTAATTTTATTATGAGGTATTTGCCATTATGTGTTATATTTTTCTCTACATCTTATAATATGTATGTTGAAGAAGAGGTTTGTTGAGTAAGGAACCTAAACAGTGATGATCTCTATATTTTAATTCTCAGACACAATGATTAAATGATAACTTTCAATTCTCATGAATTTGAATACTTTTAGCAATTCTATGAGCTCTGAATAAATAGTAGGAACCATCTTTAATAGATTTTAAAAAATGTTATTAGAAGGTTTTATTTTTATAGAAGTTTTAGATTTATAGAAAAACTGCAGAAAGTACAGAGAGTTTCCCATACATCTCTTATCTACCCCCCCAACAGTTATCATTATCAACAACTTGCATTAGCTTGGTACATTTTGTGTAATTGATGAACCAGAGTTGATATATTATTATTAACTAAGGTTACATTAAGATTCATTTGTTGTGCTGTATATTCTATGGGTTTTGACAAATATATAATGTCATGTATTCACCATTACAGTATTGTAAAGGAAAGTTTCCATGCTCTAAAAATCCCCTGTGATCTACCTGTTCATCCCCCTCTTTTCCCTCCCCCAGAATCCCTGACAACCACTGAATTATAACTACCGGATACTATATTGCAGACAGTGGCAAATTTCCTAGATTCTTCACATTCTTCCTTGGACAAATGCCAGGTATGAACCCCCAAGTGAATATTTTCAATGTAAGATTTGCTTCAATTAAAAAAAGTAATTAAAAATGTTTTACTTTCTATTTTTTTTTCTAGAATGTAATATAGTTGGAATCGTACGGTATGTAACCTTTTCAGAATGGCTCCTCTCACTTACCAAGGTGTATTTAAGATTTCTGTATATCTTTTCATGGCCGAATGGCTCATTTCTTCTTAAGGCTGAATAATATTCCACTGTATGAACACAGTTATACACACTTTTTGAATTGAAATTTTGAATTCCAATATTTTGGCAATTATATATAAAATTTCTATAAAAATTTGTATCCGGGTTTTTGTGTGGACATGTTTTCAACTCATTCGAGTAAATATCTAGGAACATGATTGCTGGATTATATGATAAATCTTTGTTTTGTCAGTGTTTTGGACTTTAGCTATTCTAATGAGTTTGTAAAGATATTTCTTTTTTGTTTTAATTTAAAATTCACTAATGTCATAGGATATTAAGCATCTTTTCATATGCTTATTTTTCATCTGCATAACTTCTTTCTTTGGTGAGGTATATGTTTAGATGTTTTGCTATTTTTAATTTTTTTTGTTTGTTTTCTTATCATTGAGTTTTAAAAGTTCTTTGAATATTTTGGAGATTATTCTTTTATCAGATATGTGATATGCAAATATTTTTTTCCCTGTCTATGACTTGTCTCTTCTTTCTCTTAAGACTGTCTTTCACAGAGCTGAAGTTATAATTTTTAATGAAGTTGAACTTATCAATGTTTTCTTTCATGGATTGTAGTTTTGGTGTTGTATTTAAAAAGTCATCTTCAAACCCAAAATTATCTAAATTGTCTTCTATGTTATCTTCTAGGAGTTTTATAGTTTTTCATTTTATACTTATGTCTGTGACCCATATAGAGTTAATTTTTGTGAAGGATGTAAGTATGTGTTTAGATTCATTTTTTTTTACACACGAATGTCCACTTGTTCCAGCACCATTTGTTGAAAAGACTTTCCATTCTCCATTGAATTGCCTTTGCTCCTTTGACTAAGATCAGTTGACTGTATTTGTGTGGATCTATTTCTGGGCTTTCTATTTTTTTCCATTGATTTATTTGTCTTTTCTTTTGCCAATTTCACACCATCTTGATTACTGCAGTAAGTCTTGATGTTGGGCAGTGCCAGTCCTCTGACTTTGTTCCACTTCAGAATTGTGTTGGCAATTCTATGTCTTTTGCCTTTCTTTATAAACTTTAGAATCATTTTTTTGATATCCATAAAATAACTTGCTGTAATTTTGACTGAGAGTGCAGTGGATCTATAGATCAATTTGGGGAGAACTGACATCTTAACAATATTGTGTCTTCCTATGCATGAACATGAAATAACTTTTCATTTATTTATATCTTTTTAAATTATTTCATCAGATTTTTATAGTTTGCCTTATATGAAACTTGTATATACTTTGTTGTATTTATAACTATTTGATTTTTGTGCTACTATAAATGATGTGTTTTTAATTTTAAATTTTATTTGTTCATTGTTGATATATAATCAATTGACTTTTGTGTGTTAACGTTGTATCGAACAACCTTGTTATAATAGCTTATTAGTTCCAGATTTTTTTTTTTTCTAGATCTTGGGTGTTTTTTAAGAAAGGCCTTCATTTCGTATGTGAAGGCTTTCATTTCATATACTCGATCTGTATACCTTTTATTCTCTTCTTTTCTTATTTCTTAAGCTAAGACTTTCAGAGAAGTTGAATATGATTGTTCCTAATCTTAGAGGAAAAACATCCAATTTTTCACAATTTAAATTGATGTTTGTTGTAGGTTTTTTGTAAATGTTCTTTACCAAGTTGGGGAAGTTTCGGCCTATTTCTACTTTGCTGAGAGGGTTTTTTTTTTTTCTAGCATGAATTGGTGTAGAGTTTTTTAAAAATACCTTTTTTATCTATTGATATGTTCCTATGATTTTTTCCCTGAATCTATTGATGTGCTCAATTACATTAAATAAATGATTTTTAAATTTTGAGCAAGCTTTGCATACCTAGAATAAATCCTACTCAGTAGCGGTGTATAGTTATTTTTATATATTCTTGGACTCAATTTGTTAATATTTTGCTAAGGATTTTTTCATGTATGTTTATGAAACATACTGGTCTGTAGTTTTCCTTTCTTGTATTGTCTCTGTATGGTTTTGGTGTTAAGCTAATGCTGGGATATGCCCCCATAATATTCTGAAATTAAATAAATAAAAATAAAAAATAAATAAAAATCATATATTTAAACATTTTTAATACAAAAATTACATTAAAATTTTAGTTGTTGTCCTAGAGTTTGCAACATACACTTCAACTAATCTAAGTCCACTTGTAAATAACACTATACACTTTGACATGTCTTGTGGATACCTTATAACAGAGTATCCTCAATTTCTCCCTTCTGGTCCTTATAACATAACTATCATTCATTTCTTTTATCCATAAGCTGAAGTTACCCAATATATTGTGCTCTTGTTATTATGAAAAACTGCTATCAGTTAGAACAACTAAGAATAAGAAAAATAAAAGATTTTATTTTAAATTCATTCATTCCATTTTTCTTTATATAAATTTAATTTTATGATTTATGTTAATTTTCTTCTTCCTGAAGATTTTGTTTTAAGATTTATTGCAGGGCAGGTCACAGATTTCCTCAAATTTTGTTTGAGAAAGGATAATTTTGCTAGATACAGAATTCTAGGTTGGTATTTTTCTCCTCAATACTTTAGATATTTCACTCCAGTCTCTTCTTCTTTGTATGATTTCTAAAGAGAATTCTTATGTAATTATTGGCCTTGTTCATCGAAAAGTAAGGTCCTCTGGCTTCTTTCAAGATTTTCTCTTTGTCTTCGATTTTCAATAGTTTGAATATTTATATATGTAGGTGCAGATTTTCTGAGCCTTCTGAGTCTATGGTTTGGTGTCTCTCATTAATTTTGGAAATTTCCCAACCATCATTGCTTCAAATATTTCTCGTGTTTCTTTCTTTTTTTCTTCTTCTAACATTCCCATCGTGCATAACATGTTGTCTTTTATAATTGCCACAAAGTTGTAGGCTATTGTGTTTTGTTTTTCCCCACTATTTTTCTCCTTGCTCTTGAGTTTTGAAAATTTCTATTAAAATATTAATATCTTCTAGCTCAATGCTTTTTCTTCAACTATGTCCTATTTACTGAAGATAGCATCAAAAGCATTCTTCATTTCTGTTACAGTATTTGTGATTTCTAACATTTTCTTTTGATTCTTAGAGTTGCCATATCTCTGCTTACTTTGCTCATCTGTTCTTGCATGCTGTCCACTTTTCCCATTAGTGCCATTGGCACATTAATCATAGTTATTTTAAATTCCCAATCTGATAATTCCAAAATATCTGTCATACCGGAGCTTGGTTCTGATGCTTGATTGTCTCTTCAGACTGTGAATTTTGATTTTTAGCAATCTTTGTAATTTTTATTGAAAGCCGGGCATGATGTATTGGGGAAAATAAACTGAGGTACCAAGATCTTGAACGTGAGGTTTTATGTTTACCTGGTTAGAAATTATTCTGCATTTACTATTTGCTCTGGATGTAGGTTTCAGAGGCTAAAATTTCCTCTTGTGTTCTTGTCTTCCCTGTTGTCTTTGTGTTTTTCTAGAGACTCCTTTTGAAATAGAGTCTGAGACTTGCCATGATTTTCAGCTGTAATCCCCTCTTATAACACAGGAGTTCCATCAATGAGGCAGTATGCCGTAGGTGGAGGGGAAGTGTTGTATGTTTTAGGTCTCAGTATTTGAATGGATTTGAGATCCTAGGCTGTGACCTTCACAAGTACTTCTCAGTTCTTACTTCCCCAAACCCTCCTTTCCCAATTAAGACAGGAAGGCTAGAGAGGGTAGAGTCGGGTATTTCCCTTTTCTTGGGTGGGCTAGTCTTCAGTAAAACCCATATTAGTTAGGTGCTGGTGAAATACCTAGGTAATTCCCTTGGGAAGCCTTTTTTAATGAGAACAGAACTCTGTGTGAATTTAAAAAATGTTACTCTTCCTATCCCCCTGATAGAAGCATGAGGAGATTTTCTCTGATCTGTACCCTGAGTACTGATGAGACTCCTGGAGATAAAATTCAGAAAATTGTGATCCCTGCTAAGCCTGGATTCCCAGCTGGTGTTAAAACTCTCAATCTAGTCCATACTCAGTCTCCAGTAATTTGTCAATCACCGTTTGTGTTTTTCTACCTCACTCCAGTTGTTGCTTCTTTTCCCAGTAAACCCTCATGCTTTGTATTCACATAGATCTCCTATTTTTTGGGTGTAGTTTGTCCTGTGAATTCAAGTTTTTGATGTATCTAAGAAGAGTTATTGATTTTTCAGTTCAGTTTTTTAATCATTTTTATAAGGACAGAAATGATGACTTTCAAGCTCTTTACGTGTTGGACTGGAGCAATAGCTCCTTTTGAATGAATGGAATCTGGACTATTATTCCTCCCACTTTTATGGTTCCAGACATAATTTGATACTTTTCTTTTTCTTTGTATCCTGGATCATTAGAGAGCTGGCAATTTGTGTTAATTTTAAGTACTGATATTAGTAGGACTAAGGAGTACAGTAAGTGCCCAGTTTTTATTCTTAGGAAGAAAGAGCTTCAAGTGAAAAATAATTTCAAGTATTACCACTGAGTTTTGAAGCACAGTTTATTATTTTGAACTATAATAAATGCCAAATAATTTTATTTTGAAGTAAAAGATCTTTTTGAGAACCACAGTTTTCTTGCATGAGATAAAACTTTAACCACAAAAATATAACAAACAAAATAGTTTAACTACAAAATAACTCCAAATTTGTCTTCTGATACTTGCCATCCAAGAAATACACGTGCATTTCACTTGACATCAAGGTACATATGATTTTTCAATCACTCCTCCTTTCTATTATTCCGCCCCTGCTTCATTGACCTCTGTTACAAAATGTCTTGCCCTTGTTGTAAATTCCCACTCTATACACTAGTAACCGGTCCATCTCTCTTAGGCTTTCAGTCTCATTCTGATGGCTGGCATGTTCTTGCCTAATCAGAGACTCACCAGAATATAATTACCTAATTGGCAAGACCTTCAGTCTACATGGCCCAGTTTCCTTTACATTTTCTATACTCTTGAATGAGACTCTAATCTTCTTTTGGAAATTCCAGTAATAAATTCTTTCCCGGAATTATGACTGAGTTGGCCACAGTGTTCACTACAGCCAATAGTCTACTATTGTTCAGGCCTTCCTCATACTGCCATACTTTCAGGGTGAGTCTTCTGCCAGGTCTATCTTCTTTCTTTCCTTTGGGTTCTGAATTGATTTCAGAAATTAAAATCACTGTGCCTCAAATAAGATTTTTTTATATGTATCTCTCCTTATCTACTTATGATTTACTTATTCTTAGGATATTAGCATAGCCTAATTATTTTTCATTTTAAATATCTGTGTGGTATTCTATCTACAATTTTATGCTTAGTTGTTAGTTCCATGTTACAAATTTTTAGTATTTCCAATTTCTGTTTTTATAAATAATGCTGTCATAAATATCTTTATGTTAATTAGTGTTTCTTTTCTACTGTATTATTTATTTGACATATATCCCCAAATAAAATTATCAGTATGAACAATTTTTGTGTAACTTACTGACCTCAAACTCAAATGGTTTTCTATAAACTTCATAAAATTAACATTTGAGAGTGATTGAGTTCGGGTCAGTCATTTCTCTTTCCTCTCTAAAATCTACCCCATCTCAAATCTTATCACCAGGAACTTTTGTTCTTCCTTTGCTCTCCATTACTCTGATTCTTCAAAAACACATTTTTTACAGAAGTATAATTAAATTGTTAGCCTTATCTTTTAATAAAAGGTAATGTTACATGTATCTACTGAAATATTTTTATATTTTTTTGTGGTATATATATTAACATATATATTTTTAGAGTTCAATGCTTGGTAATGATTTGCTCCCCTCAAAACACTGTTAGACTTCCTTTTATGAGAAGATAATTAGAGTTTCAACTCGTTGTCTTATATAGCTTTAAATTCTAGGAAGTTCTGAGCCAAATTTTACAAGAGATACAGACATGCAGATACAGGAAGCTCAAAGATTCCTAAATGGATTCAACCCAAAAAAGTCTTCTCTAAGACACATTATAACCAACTTATCAAAAGTTAAAGAGAAAAAGAGAATTGTAAAAACAGTAAGAGAAAAGCATCAAGGTACATATAAAGGAATTCCCACTAGACTAACAGTGAATTTCTCAGCAAAAACTTTATCAGCCAGGAAAGAATAATATAATATATTCAAAGTGCTAAATAAAACCCCAAACTGGCACTAGTAATACCATATCCAGCAAAGTTACCTTTTAAAAATGAAGAAGAAATAAAGTCTTTTACAGACAAACAAAAAATGAGGGAATTCATCACCACCAAACTGGCTTTATAAGAAATACTTAATGGAGTCTTACGTTTGGGAGTGAAAGGATGACCTCTACAATGAAAACTACAAAACACTGATGAAGGCAACTGAAGTGAACACAGACAAACAGAAAGACACCCCGTGCTCATGGATTGGAAGAATTAATATTGTTAAAATGATGACACTACCCAGAGGAATCTACAAATTCAATGCAATCTCTACCAAAATATCAATGACATCTTTAGCAAACATAAAAACACTAAAATATGTATGAAACTGCATAGCGAAAGCAATACTGAGCAAAAGAAATAAAGCTTGAAGCATCACACTATTTGATGTTAAAATATACTACAAAGCTATAATAACCAAAACAGCATAATATTGGTACAAAGACAGACACATAGACCAATGAAACATAATAGAGAAGCCAGAAATAAATCCATGTAGTTATAGCCAACTGATTTTCAACAAAAGCAATGAGAACATAATGAAGGACACCTTCTTAAATAAATGGCATTGGAAAAACTGAGTAACCATGTGCAGAAAAATGAAACTAGACCCCTATCTCTCACCATATATGAAAACCAAATCAAAATGGATTGAAGACTTAAATGTAAGGCTATAAAACTATAAAACTACCAGAAGAAAGCACAGGGGAAGATGCTACCTGAAAAATCAGTAGTGGAGAGGAATGCTGTATGGAATCTTTGGTAGGCTTCTACAGGTCAATCACAGAGCATATTATTATACTTTTGGAGCAAAGCTTTGGCATCCTCTATGAATTACTACTCTTGTATTAAGAAATGTCTTTTGGGTTACCAGCAGGATTTAGTAGAGACTGAACACTTCACCACAGACCACCAAGTTACTGTGCAACATGAGCTGCCCATCACACACTGGCATTGTTTGACCCACCGAGCCATAAATTTTGGCATGTGCAATGGAACTCTACTGTCAAATGGCAAGGGAATATACTAGATTAGGCTCAGGAAGATCCTGAAGGCACAGGTAAACTGCATAAGGAAGGTCCAGATGCCCATGGACTCTACTATTACATTGTCCTCTCTCTCTCAACCTTTTCAACCTATAGTCTTATTGGGAGTTCCCTTTGACCGCTTGACTACAGAACAAAGAAACTAGGCCTGGTTTAAAAAATAGTTCTGCAAAATATACCAGCACCACTCAAAGGTGAATGGTTGCAGTACTGTAGCCCCACTCCAGGATTTTGCTTTCTATTCTCATAACTTTAGGCTGTTTATTAAAATTTATAATTCCATGCTTCTACTACAGGATATAATTCCATTGAATTGGAAGCTGAGACAGCCATCTGACTACATTGGACATCTCATGCTGTTGAATCAACAGACAAATAAAGGTGGGCATTACTGTACTGGCTAGGGTATATCTTCCTGACTGTCAACAGGAAAAGTGATTGCTACTGTACAACGAGGGTAAGGAGGAATATGTCTGGAAAACAGAAATTCCTGATGCCTGACCTTTTTCTTCCTTTTAATTTGAGTACCACTTGCTCTTGTGAAGATGATGCTGATGTGGTTTGCTGTTTTTTTCCTGTTTTGTTCTATTTTACATATATCAAGTGTACAATTTGCTGAGTGTGGGACTTACATCAATTTATTTTGTAATTAATGAATAAATATTGAATGGAATTTGGAGTCAGAAGTTACTCAGCAAAAAGACATGAGTCATGATTTTTTTCCCTAAAATCTCAATTCCTTAAATCTCCCTTCTAACTAACAATGCATTTCCAGAGTAAGAAAGCAAAATGATCCATGAGCAGTTACTCTTTACCCTGGGTGTTTTAATTCTATACACATTCCTCCACAATTTTGATCCTTTTTGTTACACTCAATGCTCCTTTTCTTTATCTCTACCTTAGCAGTGTGGTTGCTGAACAAATTGCTTCAGGCTTTTAATGGGAATAGACAAGACTGCTTTTTGTCATGATTAACTTTGGGGAATTATGAGGAAGCTGCTCACAAAGTATGAACAGAAATCAACCACTATCTGTATGTTGCTGGTGCTGATAATACGTAAAATCTATGGACTAAGTCTGCACAATCAAACTTGCATAGCTATTAAGGACACTTTATTTGAAGGTCAGAGGTTTTATTTTATGTCCTTCTACATTTTTCTTACCAATTATTTTACCTCCAAAGGAGTTATTACCATCTATCTTTCATTATTTTAGAAAATATTTTAAAATATTGTGAAAGTAGAAAGAATTAAATGGATATGATGAGGGTGAGTTGGAAAATTTGAATCCAATTCAGTTTTTAGAAAATTTGTAATTTATACCAACTCGGATTTCATAGTAATGAGATTGTGAAGAAATAAAAGGCTATTAATTTTTTTTGTGTGGCTGAAAATGCTGATAGGGTTTTATTGACTTCATTCTTAAGTTATGAATGATATTCTGTTATTCATACCTAATCATATTTCTTAAAGGTATTTCAAGGAAAAAAATTCCAGCCTAGGTTCCTAGGTAAAATATTTCTATTCCTATTTTGAAGATGGGAATTTGAAAGTGACAGAGCTAAAATGGTGAACCCATAAGTCACATATGTGATGGGATGGACCTAGAATCCAGGTTTCTTCCACCCGTGCCCATGCTTTTGATTGCTATTCACATTAACACCCAATGAGGGTTGCAAAATGCTTTGCTTTAATAGCTTATTTTGATTATTTTCCAGATTCTCATAGCTGGAGTGATTGCTGGCACATCTGCAACTTTCAGAAGGCACAACTCCTGGGTGACAGTGAACATATGAGGAGGGATTGGCGATGGCAAATCTTGCTGAGAAACGGATGAAACCTCAAGAGGCCAGGGGAGGGTTGTCTATTTCAATGCATAGATAGTTCTGGAGACACATTCCTATCATTTTGGGAGAAACCAATGTAGTGGTACTGAACTAGTTTCTAAAACATGGAAGTCATTCTCAGTTCTTTGGTTGTACTCGAATTTGCTACCTGTGTGATTTTGACATGAAACACTACTTTTTAAAAAATCTGCAACATGGCCAACTGGTTCTAAAAAAAGTATTTGAATAAGTAGTTTTCAAGTAGGTAGGGGAAGTTCTACACCCAGAGATCAATAAGATAGGAAAAGACACAAGACTAATAGAGATTATCTATAAGCTTTACTAACATTGTATACTTAATTTAAACAGGAAATGTTGATTAGTTTATCTTATAAGTAATTTTGCAATATAAAACCTAACCAAATCATATTTTGAACATAACTGATTGAATAGAGAAACAAAAATTAAATATAAACCTCATTGTTAGGACCCCTTTGAAAACAGCTGTAATAGCATATGGCAAGGCACTATAACATAGCAGCTCAGGAGCTCAGTCTCAAAAGTCAAATGGAAAGTGGTTTAAATGAAGGCTTCACTATTTTTCATCTATGTGAATGTGGATAAGTTATTTATCTCTCTAAGCTTTGTTTTCCTCATCTATAAAATGGGGATAATAACTGCAACTGCCTCTTAAAGTTGATGTTACAATCACATTTATATTTACTTCTGTGGCTAATGGAACATTCTATTTATAAGAAATAAATTTATTCTCTTTGTGACCACAAAACCAAGATCAAATGGTATAAATGTGTATATCACAGGAGATGGGAGTGGAGTAGTCAGATGGTTGCCTTGCTCCATAGTTGGAGTTTGCAGAACCAGTGCATTCAAACAAGTAGAAAAGGATTGAGAGGGCTGAGAAAGAAATAATTAAGATAATGTGCCTAGTAGGCTGAATGAAGTGAAACCATGAACAAGGTGAGAGACAGAAGGAATTGGAGCAGTGAAGAGATGGGCTCAAACATGAGACGTAGGTTGGAGGTATTCAAGGTGAGAGCTGGAAGGACAGATTTGCTCAGCAGGTTGAATATTGGTGCATACACTTGGTGAGGTAGGGCAGTTGTGGGTAGTAACAAACCTCAAGTTGTGGTTATGATAAAACAGAAGAAGAGAAGGGGATAATTGAAATTAATTGTGAAGGTCAAAGAACCAAAAAGCCAGGGTGACAGACAGATACATGACTTACTTACACATTCATAGAAGTCCCCGCAATGATGACAGAAGATGTCTTCGAAATGAATAGAAGGAGGGTAAGTAAGAGCACTAACCGAAGGTACAGGGTTTGGGGTCAGGTAACTCAGGTCTCTAGGGAGGATGGGTTATTTCAGGAACTTCATGTAACATTTAGTAGCCAGAAGGCAAGTGACACCCCACTGTCCTGAAGCATCTGGGCTTTCTGAGAAAGAGCTTAAACATGAAAGAGCTTAAAGGAAAGCAGTATTTGTAGGGGAAATCAAGTATGAGGTAGGGCTAGGAGGTGAGGAGGGTGGAGGTTAATGATTCTCACCTAGCTGCACATTAGAATCACCTTCAGTACATTTAACAGTCACCCAAGTCTGAGCGCTTCCTAAAACCAACTGTGTCTAATCTCTCAGACGAGGCCCTGTCAACCATACCAGTTCAGAATAACTCAATGAAAAGGTTAGGTGAGAAATTGTTTATGTCTTGTCGAAAGGAAGAACAGAGCAGTGGTGATCAAGAATAGAAAGAGAGGGATGAACCAAGGAACCGGCAATCGAGGCTGTGGAAGGGATGAGAGGCATGGGATTAACTGGTCTCCGGACGTGGGGTGGGACTTTGAGTTTCTCATGCACTGTAATGGCCTGTACACAGCTTCCTTGGAAATCTTCATTAGTCCCACAGGGGACATTGTTGTGTGGGCAGCAAATGAAGACGGCAGCAGCTGCCATGAGGAAATGCTTGGCATGAAAGGTCAGAAATAAGTAATCGACTTTTATTTCCTTCCTGCTCTGATTCTCTCTCTCTCTCTCTCTCTCCCCAAAATTCTCACTCTAAAGCCCAGAGGTTGTGGGACTTTGCTGCCCCTGTGAAATATAAGTAACTTATTTAGGCATGACCATAGGTGAGTGTGGCTCCTACCTCTGTTTATGCTGTTTCCTTTTTCTCTGCACTCAGATACAACGTCCAGCCCCTTTACCAGTTTTCTCATAATCTCTCGCACAAAGCTCTAATCAAGGTTCAAAAGCAACTGCACTTGGGTTTAAGGGTGATCTGGATGGTGAATGGAGCTCCCGGAAGGAGATGATGCAAGTATCTCCATTTCCAGAGCCACGAACACGCCCCAAACTGGGAGATAAACAAAGCCAGCCAGTTCCCTGATCACCTAAAGCCCTCAATTCGGAGCTTTAGATGCCCCACACGCTTTTCTTTGGCAGCAGCCAATGAAGTTTGTCATTCTATGTGTTGTATACATAGCTGCATGTGTACAGCTCAGCTCTCTTAAAAATCCACCTCGGCCATAATATTCTTATGCCCTGCCTACTCACAAAAATATGTCTAGACCTTTTATCTTCACAGATAGAATGTATATACTGTATGTATGCGTGTATTATGTGTATGTCTATTTATACACAATCACATATATATTTAATTTTAATTCCTGCCCTCAACAGCAATTCTATTCTGCATAAGGCTTAATAACTACAGGGGTTAAAGTTCTCATATGGCTCCATCTTTTCAGTTATGACCAGGGCCCCACAATGGCAGCAAATTGGAGAGGGTGCCTTTTGATAAGGCCCCATGGATTGTTCTGAGAAACCTTTAGACCAATGGTGGTGAACGTGCTTATGCTGGGATCTTGTTTACCAGGGATTTTTCCTCAAGAGTCTGAGCCATTCTTTCAATAAAACCAATTTCCTAAATCCAAACTGGTGGTTCAAATTTCATCATAAAGTAGTGTTACCTCTCCTTACCCTTCTGAATTTGCTTCATTGAGGGAGGGCTCCTTGGATCCCTGTGAAGTTTGTTCTTCCTCAGTAAAATGTGCTCATAGTAATTTGTTCCAATTACGACTAAAATTTCCAAACCATATTTAATAGTTCTGTGTTATGATTTGTAGCAGAAGACTCTTTGGTTAGAACACATGCATGGACCGCTCCTCTTTCTGATCTGTCAGTGTGGAGCTGTACCAGGCTCAGATCCATCTGTCCTCAGGCATGTCCCATCCCTTCCCTAGGTGAGGCCAGGAATATACCCATATGCCCACATAGTCCCCAGGATCTCTGCTTGGTTTTTGTGATACTGTTTGAATACACCTGTTCTTACAGGTTTTGTGAAGATTACATTAGTTAACACATAAAATATTTAGAATAGTGCACTATTCTTCTTGCTCTTCCTCTTCCTTTGTCTTTCTCCTTATTTTCCTCTTCCCTCTTTTGCTTCCCCCCTCCTCTTTCTTATAATTAATATGGCTCAAGGGCAATTTTTTTAATATTTCTGCTAAGTTGCAAATGTGGATATTGAATCACAGCAAAATGTACATGATTACTGATCTCATCTGTCTGCCCAGTCCTAAGGTCTTTCCAACCATTCTATGTGAAAATCCCAAGAGCACTTCCTAATAAACCTTCTACATGTTAATCTCCACCTAGAGTCTACTTTCTGAAGAACGTAGCTTGTGACAGTCACCATGGCTACCTTCCCAGCAATAATGATATCTTCACGACAATAATAACTAAAATGTGAATATTTATTATGTTCTAAATGCTGTGCTAAATTCTTTATGTGTATTACCTAATATAACTTTCAATAGCCAAGTACTATTGTTATCCTCATTTTATATATGTGTCAACTGTGGCTCAGAGAGGTTAATAATTTTTCCTTGGTCACCCAGACAAAAAATGATGGGGTTAGGACTTGAAACCATATAGTTTAGCTCCCAAAATTTCACACTTTACCATAATACTCTACTGTCATTTAATAGGTGCTCAATTAATATTTATAAAATATTTTAAGACACTTTGATATTTTCATTTAATTTTTTTCAGAATCCTATCATCATGATAAATTCTTATCCTAAATAAGTCCATTATTATTGATAATAATTGAAAACAGCTGAGTTAGTAGGTGGTAAAAATGAGGAAGAGAAACAGACCAAGACATTTCTCTAAGGGAAAATCCTTTGTTTAGAAGATAAATGTATTAAGGAATATTGAATACCCAATAAACATAAAAAGTATGCTCAATGTCACAAACATTTTGGGGAGATGTCCATTAAAACATCACTGAGATACCATCAGATTGATACAGTTTGTAAAGAACTGATAATGTCAACATTGGCAAAGATGTGGCAAAGTAAACACATCATATAGTGGTGATTAAAGTTTTAATCAGTACTTTCAAGTAGAATTAGACATTATCTAGTAAATTTGAAAATATACATACATTATAATTTTGCAGGAGAACTCAAATACCTAGAGAAATTCTTGTATACATGCATTAATAGAAAAATAAATGGATGCTCCAGCAGCATTTTTCGT
Source organism: Avahi laniger (assembly GCA_963575035.1). Lineage (NCBI taxonomy): Eukaryota > Metazoa > Chordata > Mammalia > Primates > Indriidae > Avahi > Avahi laniger. Next base: position 21,752 of record CAUYSK010008987.1, read on the forward strand.
GAAGGTAAAAATTTTTTTAAAGTTCAAATATCTACCATTAAGGGAATGGTCCAATATATTGTGGTGGTATATTTATATGATGGAATGTTCTTACAGTATTTAAAATGAATGAATTCAATATAGTATGTATATCAACATCAATCTAGAAAAACGCATTGTTGAAAGAAAAAAATAGTTTCAGAATGTTAAATACAATACAATATCATTTATTATACATAAGTTTAAAAAATAATCCTTATGTGTACATTGTTAACAGATATAGATGTGTGGAGGAAGTATAAAATTGTAAACTATTTATATAACAAATCTATGATTGTGTATATCATGGTGGAAAGAAGGAGAGATGCTGTGTAGAATAGCACTAGTGTAAGAAATAGAGGGATTTAACTTTTCCTCCAAAGTTTTATTTTCCAAAACAAACTGGCAATAACAGAAAAGACCTGAGGCAAGTATAAAAATAAGTCAACTTACTGTTGTTTTGGGACAATGGATTTTTACCGTTATACATTGCTGTATTTTATTTATGCTTTTCAAAATGCAATACAATAACACTGAAAGAGAGAATATGTATATAATTTTACTAATGGATTACTTTGTGATGTGAAATCTTTAAGTGTAACTATTTAAATAGAATCTAGATGTGTAGGTTATTTATAAACAGTCTTTTAAGTATAAATAGAATTTACATGAAAAAATAGGGAATTTGATCTTTAAAAAAGGAGATTTTTTTGTCATCGAGGGTGATTTAGGGGTGGCCTTTCCTGGTGCAGGAGAATGGAATGGATCAATGGTTCCTGAACCTCCCTGATTTCACAATCACCTGGGAAGTCCTTTAATATGCAAATGTACGAGCCATACCCCAGGTTTATGAATAATATTCTTTGGGGGTGGAGCCCAGAGATTTGTTCCCTTTATTTCTATAGTCTTTGATTGCGCCCAAGGGAGTTTGATAATTACCCTGGCTTGGAAATCTATCCTTACATGTCCCCTCAAGTTCCTTCTTCCTGATTATTTTTTAGAGATTAATAAAGAGCAGCATAGGACTGGAGTCTAGTTCTTTCTCAGAGAAGGACGGGAGTTGGGTGGTGGAAAAGGTTTATACAGCAGGCCTTTCTTTTAACCCCACTAGGCCTATTTCTGCTTATCTTACAAGTCAGTTTGGGCTTAAGACAGCCCATGGTGCTTAAAAATTAGATATTAGCATATATAAAATCCTGAATGCTTTCCTCACTTTGTTGGTCACTTAGTCATTTTTCTTTCCTCCCTTAATCTTCAAGAATGTTACAGCAGTTCAATATCAGTAAGAGCATTATGATTTTGAATGTCAGGAAAACAAACATTATTGCAGTTCTATTTGTGTGAAGCTCCTCATCAGTACAAAAGGTAACTGGTTAAGTACAGATCTTTGATTTTGAATTTCAGTATTCTTTGTACTTTATTTGCAGGTGAATATAACCTTCATTTATACCACAAAATATAAAGGAGGATGATGGTTTGTGCCTCTGAGGCGTTTGAAGACAGCCTCACCATAGATCTGTGTGCGGATTACACCATAAATCTGTGTGTGGATTATCGGAGGAGTTGCGTGCCTTCCAGTGTTTGAGGCCATAATGGGAGTGCCTCCTGACCGGACACTGCTCAGCTGTATCTGCCCGAGGGCTGGAAGAAGGAAAGGCAACAAAGGAGACAATGTCCTTGTGGAAGCATTTTATCTTTACTAGCTAGTTTTGAAAGACTGTGTCCCAGGAAGTGGCCTAAACAAATGTTTCTAAATACTTTATCAACAATGAAAAGACAGAAGTAGCATATTGTTTTTGAGAGTGATCATTTCGATGTTTTTTTTTTAGTTGTTTCCTCCAATCTGAAAACAGAATTTCTTATTTCTGCCTTGACCTTATTTCTTTATCCCAAGCTGACCCTCACATTCTGCACTTTGTCAATGTCCAGCAAAAGGGAACTCCAGGAGTCCTACTGAGGTTCATAATCCAAGTTTTAGACTCCATTCCTTCATCTCATTCTTGTCCCTGTCCTGTTTCTGTATTCACTCTGCTACTGACCTCTGGCTGTTCTATTTATAGCCTAATGCTTACCTCTGAGATCTAATTCTAGATTTAACATGTCCAACTTAACCCTCAAATCAGCCATTAGCCTCAGTTTTGCTCCTCTTACCCAAAGTGTTCTGGTTTTGGCTCCTACACACCAAGCCAACAATGTCTATCTGTGCTCTTGCACCTGACCCCTGCAAAGGAGGAAGACACTACCCCTCCCCAAATGATAAGTGCTGACACTGTCTTGCCCAATTTTGGCATGAAGCTCTAAGTAAGAGTTTTCATCAGTCTTCCAGGAGTATCTGAGTCTGTCTGGCTAGATTTCCTTTGTAAATATTCATTATATATTTGCAGGACTTCACATGCATTCTTATGATCCTGCATTCTTAGAACATTTTGGAACACCTCATTTGGAATTGCCTTCTGAACATAGTATTTTACATCAAAGAATCCAATTAGTATTTGTTGAAAGAGTTAATTTCACATATGCACAAAACATCAGTCTTGTTGTTTTATGATAATACTTCTTGTTAAATTCAAAAAACATTTCTCAACTTTATCACCTACCTTATCCATAACACATGTCACTAGATGACTATGGGACATTTAATAAAAGAAACATACCTCCTCTCCTCCGAGACTGAAGATTAACCACCACTGGAGATTTTTTTAATGCATATGCCAAGACTAGGAAGAAATTTCCCAAATGGGAGACTGGAACAAGTTTCAAATAATGGTAGAATTTCTGGAAGACATATGGTCTCCTACAAGGAATGCTTTAAAATAAATTACGGTCATTTGTTTGGTGTGTTTGATGGTGTTTTAAAAAAGAAGCCACAATGTTTTCTGCAGTGGTCCCCACCCTTTTTGGCACCAGGAATGGGTTTCATGGAAAACAATTTTTCCACAGATGGGAGTGGCGGAGTGGGGGTGGGGTGGGGGAGGCGGAGCTCAGGCAGTGATGCAAGCGACGGGGAGCAGCTGTAAATGCAGATTCAGCTTTGCTCACCCGCATGCTCACCTCCTATTGCGTGTCCCTCCAACCCCTTTCCTAAGCTTTCGTAAGTTTAATGGAAGACAATTTTTCCGTGCACGGGCTTGGGGTGCGCAGATCGGGCGGCGGAGCTTTGCAGCCAGGTCCCTAAAAGGCCACAGAACGGTACCGGTCTGTGGCCCCGGCATTTGGGTACCACAGTACAGCTTCCCTTTCATATTGAGCTACCTGGAAAGTTTAGACTTGGGATATCTAGTCAAATGGGACCATAGCACCATTTGATTTTACTGTTCGGAAATTATCTAAACCAGAGAACAATTGCCCCTCAAAGAAATATGTAATCTTTACAAAACTATGATGAGTAACACATTCAAAAAAACTTAGTGGAAAACATTTTACTTCTCATTTCCTTCTGTATGGGTTTTAGTTGGTTCTTCAAATACTGTATTCACTATTCCGCAAACATTGCCTGAGCAGTTTCTCTCTTTCAGACACTGCACTTAGAACTGGTCATATAGCAACAAATTAAACAACCTCTATCTACAAGGAAGAAATAGATGCTTTGGGAAGGACAGATACGTAGACAAATTTTCTAACAATACTAGGTAACCTTTAGCGGCTTGTGAATAATGCTCTAGGACTACAGAAATGATATATTGTGTAGGAGATTTGGGTGGAGTGACTACTTCACTAGAAAAATGGAATTGATGTAAATCAGAGGTCAGCAAACTTTTTCTATAAAGGGCCAGATAGGAAAACTTAGAGACTTCGTGGCCAATCTCTGTTGTAAGTACTCAACGCTGCAGTTGTAGTACAAAAGCAGTCATAGGTAATATAGAAATGAATGAGCATGGCTGTGTTCTCATAAAATTTTATTTACAGAAACAGGCAGAGTAGCTGGTCAGATTTGATACATGGTCATATTTTGCTGATCCCCGATCTAGGTTGGGAAGAACGAGTAAGACCAAGGCATTTCAGGTACAAGGAACAGCGTGATAAAGGCTCAGAAGCAAGAGAGTGTATGTATCCCTGGGTAATAGCAACATGAAGACAGCCACAATAAAGTATGCCGGGAAAGAGCTGCACATGATGATTAAGGCTACATTGGTTAAGATCTTATATGCCAATGTAAGGGATTGGATTGTACCCTGTGGGGAGTTACAAAATGAGTTCTGTCTTCTAAAACTTGTATAAATCAACTTGTTCATTTTCAAAAGTCAGTGATGGGAAGTCTATTTAAAAACACAAGGTGAATAAAGATTCTTATTTTAACATTTTTGATGCTTAGCAGTGGCTAAGATTATTAAAGACACATTGCAACTTTTTTTTCAATTGTGTATATATTTTTTTACACAGTGAATACCAGGTATCTGACAAAAGCAGCATGCATATATAGCGACGATACATCCTTTCACCCTACTCTGTCTTCAATAAACAATGTGTTTTTGTTGTTCACCTGGGAATAATGGGGCATTTAGGGAAAAAATTACTTCCTCTAATGACTTTTCTGTAGACATTTGTTTTAAAAAGCTACTGGAAAAAACATCACTTAGGTGAAATGCTAAAACGAGTTAACTACAGAGCCGAAAAATCACCCTGTAGCTCAGTAGATTTTATAGCAGGACACTTTGTCTTTAAGACCATTTAAAAAATAATCCTCCAGGGAAAAGAATGTCTCAAAATCAACCATTAAAACTTGTAGTATGGAAGCTATTTCTGCTCATAGTCTGAACCTAAGGGCAACTGTTTGTAAAGAGATTTCAAAACCATTTCATAGCGTAGATGTATAAAGAGCTGATTAAATGTTTTTAAAATCTTTTCCTCCCAAGATTTTCAAATATAATAGTAATATCATGCAGACATTGGTAAGAAAAGAGATCACAATCCAGGAGAAGTAGAGTGTCTATGAAAAAAGCCAGAGCCTGACTCAGAAGACAGGGAAGTCTGGTCCCCTGCAAATTGGGGCCCTCTCTCCAAGGCCAGAACATACTTATTCTCTGATTGCAATGAAATAGCAGTTATGAGATACTAAGAAATTCATCTATGGAGGTTGAAACAGTAGGGGTTGCTGGAGGCCTTTGAATGTGCCTGTTTGTGTACAACTGGGTAACTTCTGGGGAGGCAGGAAGATATACAGAAGTGTTCTGACCTCCTTCATAATTTTGTCAAGGTGGTAAATTAAGGGACTGAAGTGACATTTTGCAGCAACCTTCTTTTTCTTTGATTTGGGACACTGATCACAAGAGTTCTCCCTCATCTATGTATGGACGGTATCATATCGAAAGAGTAAGCAGTCATAAGTCCTCAAAGAAAGGGACTTTTTTGGGGATAAAGAATGTTTAAACACAGTGTAAGCATCAAAGAAAAACTTGTTATAAGGGACCTTCAGCTACTACATGAGTCTCTTTCATCACAAGCAAGTTCTTTCTTGGCAAGGACACAAAGACTTTAGCACATGTTATACAAAAGCAACAGTGACAGCATTATCGATGCCT
>CAUYSK010008990.1:0-58978 GCA_963575035.1 Avahi laniger
AGATCCCATCTCTACTAAAAATAGAAAGAAATTAATCGGACAATTAAAAATATATAGAAAAAATTAGCCAGGCATGGTGGCGCATGCCTGTAGTCCCAGCTACTTGGGAGGCTGAGGCAGAAGGATTGCTTGAGCCCAGGAGTCTGAGGTTGTTGTGAGCTAGGCTGACGCCACGGCACTCACTCTAGCCCGGGCAAAAGAGTGAGACTCTGTCTCAGAAAAAAAAAAAAAAAAATTTCTTCTGGCCCGGGCACAGTGACTTATGCCTGTAATCCCAGCACTTTGGGAGGCTGAGGCAGGAGGATCACTTGAGCCCAGAAGTTCAAGATCAGCCTGGGAAACATAGCAAGATCCCCTCTCTACAAAAAAATAAGAAAAATTAGCCAGGTGTGGCATGCCTGTAGTCCTACTCAGGGGGCTGATGTGGGAGGATCGCTTCAGCGCAGGAGTTCGAGGCAGCAGTGAACTGCAATTGCGCCACTGCACTCTAGCCTGGGTGACAGAGTGAGACCCTGTCTCTTTAAAAAAAAAAAAAAAAAAAAATTTTTTTTCTTCTGAAGTTATTCTTCTGAAGTTATTCTTCTGAAGAAACAGATATAGTTTCTTCCTGGGTATTAATTTATTTTTAAAAAAAAAACACAAAGGAATACTAGAAAGGAATACTAGTATATAACGTTTTTTTCTAAAGGAAAAAAAAGCATAAGTACTTTACTTAACATACATTAACCAGGACCAAAGACTGTAACAATATTCTCTAAAAAGCAATTTTGTCTTTGTCTCAAGACAGATGGCCCCCTATTTCTAATATTCATTGTTTCTCTATTTGGGAAATCCACCATTCAGTCCTGAGCCCTTTCACTAAACTCAGAGAACAGATTTAGATTAACATATTACCTAGTTGATTCTGACTCTCTCCAGTTTTAAGAATAACTCCTGATGTCTTAAGAAGCTTTACAAAGACACTGTCGTTTTCTTCAACTGCATTGGGAATATGAGATTTCTTTGTCTTTTTGGAAAGTGGCTGCTTCCTGGCTTCTGAAAATAGAGAAAATTTTCAAGAATGTGAAAAACAATAAAGCAAAGATTAGAACGTAAAACCAGGATAACCCTGACAGAAAAATTGAGGTGTTCCTGAAGAATTGTACTAGAATTGATGCTGTAGCGAAATAAACTATCTGTAACAATCGTCAGCAATAGTGGCTTCCAAACAAACAAATAAATAAAACAATCAACAAATATTTACCTATTGAGTTTTCATTTGAAGAATTCAAAATGTGCCATTTTAACGATAACTATGGAAGTATTTTCCACCCAAATTCTAAACTAGTGTCACTCAAGCTGTTGCTTGCAAACCACTGCACTGAAATCACTGGGAAGCTTATTAAAATGTGTATTCCTAGGCTATATCCCAGAGCCGTTGAGTCAAAATCTTGGCAGTAAGACCTGGGAGTCTGAATTTTTCACAAACTCATTAGGTAATAATCCTGATGCACACCAAATCTGAGACTCAATGATCTGTATACAAGGGTCCACAGGGGCAGGTTCTCCTGCATCACATCTTTGAATACAAAGCCCAGATTGGTTTCATCCCAAGGATTTCAACCCATAAAAAGTAGTAAGATGTCATAAATAAACAAACACAAACAGGTACTTGAAGTCAAGTATAAAATCTTCTATTTCCTTTAATGAAGCAACTATACTGTTTTTTCCTCCTCTAATTCCTCTTCCTCTAATAAAGCCATAAGCAGAATGAAACAAAGACTAGTCCTTCCTTAAAGAAATCTAAAGTATAACCAGAATGACAGATTCAGTTTGCTCATCACTGACCAAGAGAACCCAAGTCCCCTCCAATAAACTTAATTCAGAAGTCTCTTCTCTTAGGGGAACAGTATTTCCAAAGTATGATATTTACTTTTAGGGACTTTCTAAATTATTCCTCTTCATTTCAAAATTTCTACCAATTTCTCTATACTCTCCAATCTCTTTACTAACATTGTTAGAGCCCTCAGAATTTCCTTTTCTAAATCGAGCCTGTTCCTTACATGGTTTTGGCCTTGAAATTTTAATCATTCTAAATGCTATTCAACAAGTATTTTAATCAACTTCAGTTGTATTTGATCAAGAATCAAACCTACATTCTAATAACCTAATAAGAAATAACTCTTTCTAACAGAACTTATTAACAAGCGTCACTAAAGTTAGTATAAAACTCCCCACTGCTAAATTTGACTGGCTAAAAAAATTTTTTTAATTAAAAAAAGAAATAACTGTTCAATCAACAAGTTAGAACTGCTTTAATATGGTGGATAAGTGTCATAAGTGAAAATGACTATCAACGCTTTCTCTTTGGAACTTTCAATATCTTTTGTCAAACACAATCTCATAAGGGCAGAGTCTGCACTGTTTCTTTGCCTCTGGTGTGCTTGCTTTGACATGTCTTCCCTTTATACATCACTATCATAGACCCTTTTTATATACAATTATCTAAACCATAATTTTTTTCCCACCTTTCTAAGATCATGGAGAATAGATCATAATTTTTTTAAGAGAGGTTTTTTAAAGAGTAGGGACTATGTTGTATCTTTGTGTCTTAGCACCTAGATGATGCATCTACTAATACTAATATTAGTATTATAGATAAAGTCTATAATACTAATTCCTTTTATGAATGTGGAGACTGAGGCTCAGAGGCTGTGGGCATGCCCAAAGTCATATGTGGAATTAGAGGCAGAAACTCTATCCCAAATCTCCTGGTACTAGATCCTGTGTGCTCTATCCATTTAGCCTTGATGACTCTTAGCACTTGAAAAATAGGAACTTTACATCTCTTTAAGTGCCTCACACATTTGCTACAGTAAATAAAGCAACAAATGACTAGACACTTACTGGAGGCATCTTCCGTCGGGCTCTCTTTATCCTCAGATTTTGACAATCTTCTTTTGGAAACCATTTTGACCAAAGTCTTTTGCCCATAAATTACTTCCTAGAGCAAAATCAGAGAATAGAAGTTAACCTCTAGAAGCTAAATTCTGAGAAGTTAATGCTATAGCTCAAAGAAACTGCTATATCCAAAACCAGAGGAGTTCTAGTCTTCATACTAACGCTATCTAGATCCAGGTGCCGAGCAAATTTCAACACCTACATCTGGCCAATACTGTCTTTCTTTCAAGACTTGTTTACCTAGTTGCTTCTTTAGGCAGATCACTTGCCTGTTGCTGAAGGACAAACCCATAGTTCTCCATCTGAGATTCAAGACCCTTTATCATCTTGCCCCAAACAACCTGTCCTTTAACTCATGAATTCAATACTACATATTAGGGACTGTGCCAGGTGCTGGGGTTACAGTTGTGAACAAGAGAGACATGATCTCTGTCCTCAGGGAATTTATAGTAACAAATAGTCAATGTTTTTAACTACGGTTGTGTAAATGCTATAAAAGAAAAGTACAGGGTATATGAGCGTTACAAGGAAATTTATCCACTTGAGAGTGCAAGTAGTGAAGAAGGGATAATTTCTCAGGGACAACCTCCCTGAGAAAGTGATTTTTAAGCAGGGATTTAAGAGTTGGAATAGGAGTTAGCCAGTAGAAGAGGTACAAGAGTAGCAGTCCAGGCAAAGAAAAACTCATACTGAAACAGAAAGGAGGTTGTAGAATTCGAAATGACACTGCAGAGTTAGGGGAGGGTCTGAATCACATAACCTTCTAGTTTATCTTGTAAACCAGAACCTTCCTGGTATTAGTGCCTTTGCACAAAAGTGTTCTCTTCATCTGAAATGCTCTTATCTGCCTGGAAATTTCTACTCATCCTTAAAGACTCAGTCAAATGTCATTTTCCTTGAAAAGTGTCCTATCCTTAGGGGAGTTTGCTGCTCCAGCTTCCCTGCTCCACAGAGCACACTTAGGAACCCACACCACATCGCAGTAGTGTCAGACCGTGTGGCTCCTTGAGAGCAGGACCCCAGCCTCATTTATCTCAGTGTCCCTAGTGCCCAGCACAGATTCCAGAATAAAGAAAATTCGTGAGAATATTCAGAGTGAGAATAGTTGGCAGGGCAGGTAAAATACTAATCGCTAACAAGAACCGTTTTATGTACTTTATACTTACTAATTTACTTATTTCTCACAAACTTTTTGAAGTAGGTACCATGCTTATTCTCACGAGTGACAGCACAAGGATTCTAACGCAGGCAGTCTGGCTCCAGAACCTGCACTCTTTACCACCTATACTTACACTTGATTATAATAATCACTTATAATAGTTAACATTTACGATGTACCAGGCACGGTGCTGAGTGTTCTTTCTTTATCCCCTGCCTCGTTTAATACTTATAACCATTATCAGCCATTTCGCAGACGGAAAAACTAAGGCAAGTGAGGACGATCTATCTGCAGGGAACCCGCCCTTAACACGTGATTCCATTTGGCTTCCAGCTAAGCCTAAACGACAGATGAGGCCTACTGCCTGGACTAGGAGGCCATCGAGAAGTAGGGGATGAAGGGAAAGTAAAATCCATCTTGGTTCGTCATTTTAACTACGCAGAGAGGCACCTGGGGGGATTATCCCACGATAGGGCAGCTGAAGAAGCCAAGGTTCGGGGCACAGAGCCCCAGGGGGAAAGCCGGGCTAAGCTTGGGCCTAGTGACTAGGCCGCAGGGGCGCGGGGCCTTGAGAGACTGCGACCGCTGCTCCACTCACCCACCGACAAGCCGTCGTCGCCCCGAGCTTTCGACTTTCCCGCCTGGCGCAACGCCGTTCTGACGCCACCGAGGCGCCCAGCGTCGTGACGACAAATTTCCGCGCCGGAAGTGGGCGTCCGAGCGGCCCACTTGGAAGCAGCGCGCGAGGCTGGGGGTCTGCCGCAGATTCCTGGACCGGCTAAGCTGACGGGCGTGAGAAGGTCCAGAAGCGAACGCGAAGAGGAGCGCCTGCCCCCCGGAGAAGAGAAACCCGGCTGCTTTCGGCTGGGAGCCGGTTTTCAGTGAAGATGGCGGGGCCAGAACTGCTGCTTGACTCCAACATCCGGCTCTGGGTGGTCCTCCCCATCGTTATCATCACTTTCTTCGTGGGCATGATCCGCCACTACGTGTCCATCCTGCTGCAGAGCGACAAGAAGCTCACCCAGGAACAAGTGTCTGACAGGTCAGTGCCCTCCCTCCTTCGGCCGACCTCACTCTCTCTTGACCTTGGGCGAGAAAGTGCAGGGGTTATGTCCGTTTGCCTGGGTTCGCGTCGCGCCCCCACTAGCAGGCTGACCTTAGCTGTTACCTCTGTTTCATTTTTGTCTTCTGTAAAGTAAGGATGATAACAGTACCTGCCTCATACAGCAGGCGTGGGGATCAAATTAGTTGATATCTGTAAAGTCCCTAGCATAGGGTCTGGGACGTTTTCGGTGCTCAAAAAATTAATATTGTTAGGTTAGTCGCCAACCCTCGATGGACTTATCTATGAACTATCCCGTCCCACTCTTTGGTTGGGAAGAGTGCCTACTGAGTGCCAGGTGCATTACTGTTTTTAGCCTTCCCGACATCCAGTCAGGTGGGTGTGATAATCCCCGTTCTACCAAATTACTGCTGTGTTGTCCCTTGCGATGCTAAGTAAGAAAGCGCTTTGCAAACTGTAAAATTGCCATTAGAGATGTGAGGAGTCGTAATTAATATTTCCCCTACTAAAGTGGAGGCAACTTCTTCCTCACATGCTTCATTATGGTATTTATCTGCGGGGATAGGACTTTGAGAAGATTTTAAGTGGTATCTAGACATATGCCCCTTCTATATTAAAATAATTTTCGATCGATTGTTCTGATTATTTTCAGAGACCATCTCAGGTAAGTGTTACTATATCTTTAAGACCTCCATATCATTTATTAATCTCTAATTTTAACAAAAAGAGCAAGCCTCCGACTCAGAACTTTCCACAGGTCACATATCTAGTTAAAATTTAATAATAACGTTTTATTTCTATTGCATTTATTTTAACAGTTACTTTCTTTGTGTGGCAAGTAATACTGGATTTCCATTTGGTAGTAATTTAAAGATTACTTTAAATTAAAAACTTATATAGGTAGAAAAAAGATGATACATGCAAAATATTAAATGTGTAATAGTGCAAATGCTAGTAGGTGAATAAGACAAAAAATTCTAAGATGGAATGAGAATGACTGAAGTTTGGGAAGCAGTGCTTTATCATTTTCAGTTGTCCTTCCCAATTATGGTAAGAAGAATAATAAACCGCCGGGCGCGGTGGCTCACGTCTGTAATCCTAGCGCTCTGGGAGACCGAGGCGGGTGGATTGTTTGAGCTCAGGAGTTCGAAACCAGCCTGAGCAAGAGCGAGACCCTGTCTCTACTAAAAATAGAAAGAAATTAATCAGACAATTAAAAATATATAGAAAAAAAATTTGCTGGGCGTGGTGGCGCATGCCTGTAGTCCCAGCTGCTCAGGCGGCTGAGGCAGGAGGATCGCTTGAGCCCAGGAATTTGAGGTTGCTGTAAGCTAGGATGACGCCACGGCACTCTAGCCTGGGCAGCACAGTGATAATCTTTCTCAAAAAAAAAAAAAAAAAAAATCTTTCAGTAGGTTCCCAAATCTCAAATATACAAGCCAGAATCTTTTCTTACAGAGTAGGACCTTTGGGCCCTCCCTTTCTCCCATATACATCTGTTACTATCTACTCATTACTAAAGTACTTTCAGCATGGCATGTTCTTTCCTACATCATTGGATTTGCATAAGATGCCCCCTCAATTGCAAAGCATTCTCCTCTCCTTGTCCATACGACACATCTCTACCCATGTTGTTGACTTAAATCCTGAAACTTTCTGCTCTTTCTACCACTCCACTATGGGTCAACATGAGTTCTCCCTCCTCTAATTCATCAACATTCTGTGAAATCTTTCTCTTTGTTCTTGTTGCTTCCTTTGTCTCTCTCTCCAAACAACTTGTAAGACCCTGAAGGAAGAAACTGTTTTCCATTAGTGTTTTTATTCTTTAAAAGAGTGACTTTTAAATTTTTGGAACAGTAGTTCACATTAAGAAATGTAGTTTAAATACTGGCTCAGAACACAAACATATGTCAGTGAATCTGTGCATATAGATTGCTCTTACTAACCAAAATCACAATGACGTTTTCTGTTCTCTTTTTTGTTATGACTTCTGTACTTCATATTTGAATAAATCCACTCTTCCTCAGCTGTTCTGCCTGTCTTCCACATTGACGTAAATAACGTCACCATCTACTTAGCTATTCCAGCAAACATTTTGACAGCATTTGAATCTCTCCCTTTTTTTCACCTCTCTCACATAATCCATCTACTCCACACCCATGGCTTCTGTCTCAACTCAAACATCAGTCCAAACTGTAAACATTTCCCATTTGGCTGACAGAAATAGCCACCTTTTGAATTTCATAGTTATCTTTTCATAACATTTTAAAAATGAAAATCAAAGTCAGGTCATACCACTCTGTGTTAGATTTCTAGAATTCCATAACAAATCGCTACAATCTTGGTAGCTTACAGCAAAAGCAATTTATTTGCTCATAGTTCTGTAGGCCAGAAGTATGAAATAAAGTTGTCATCAGAACCAGACTGCCTCTGAAGACTCCAGGTGAGAATCCTTCCTCTTCTATTCCAGTTTCTGATGCCTCCAGGGATTTCCAGCATTACGACTGCATAACTCCAACCTCTGCCTTTATCTTTGCCAGGCTTCTCCCCTGCATGTGTGTGCCTCAAATTTCCCTTTGCCTCTCTCTTATAAGGACATTTGTGGCTGAAGTTAGGGCCCAGCCTAAATCTAAGATGACTCCATCTTGAAATCATTCACTTAATTTTACCTGTAAAGATCCTTTTTCCAAATAAGATCACATCTGTAGATTCCTGGTGGCCATATTTCTGGGGGGACTACAATTCAACCCACATGACTAAACATTATTAAACCCTTCAGTGACTTCCAAAAGCCTAAGTCCATGATATTTTTTATTTTAATTGTATAATAATAGTAGTAGTTAAGAAATCAAAGGAGCTAGAGCATAAAAATTACTTTACTAATTTTATATTTATCTTTTACAGCTTCTGTTATAATTTATGTGTTTTTGTTTATGACTCAGACTAGATGATCTTCACTTGAGAGCAGATATCATATATTTTTCAGGAATATAAATCCATGGATCTAGAACACTGACAGCATTCACTAAATATGTTGAACAAATAAATTCTGTAATTATTGAGGAAAAGAAGAGATAAACAGAAATGGAGAATCTCATTGGCCTTTTGTAAAAATAATTACTGTATGTTCTGCTATTCCCACCATGTTCCAGGAACAACCCTTTTGAAGCGCAGTATTTAACTTAATATTCTGGAAAGGGCTCAGATAAATCCTCCTCCCTTACAAATGCTCAAAAAACTGAGTATTGACATTGAGGAGAAGAAAACTAATAATCGGGATTCCCGTTTAGAAACAGAGATAAAATTTGATCCAAATGTAGCCTTACTCACTCCTTCGTTTCTTCCTAAGCAAAAGCATAAAATATTCTGGAGAGAGATTTTTTTAACTCAATATGTTCTGATTTCACAATACAATTCATCTTTTAGTATTGTATATAGAATATCTATTATATGGTTCAAAGAAAATTGAGGAACATATTTGATAATATTCAAGGAACATTATATTTTAAAAACAAAAGCATACAGTTTTATATAGTTGATGATTAATGCAAGATAAAGGGTATTTAACATAATATCCTTCCAAAGTCATCCAATTGACAACATAACTAAATATTTTATATTGATTAGTGAGAATTTACAACCTACTGATTGCTGTATTGTTCATAGACATTTACCTGAAAAGTCAAATTAATTATCTCATCTAAATCTTATACCAAGAAAAAAATTTAAGTCCACTTAATCATGATATATTTTTTATTTTAGTTAAATTAATGAAGAAATGGCTTTCAAATAGTTACATTAATCTAAGAAGAATAAATTAAACAGATTATACTTCATTAATTACAAATATTCTTGTGTCATTGCAACATTCAAATGCTGCTCCACTACTTATTTAGGGTCTTTTCTTTAATCTCAAAAATAAGAAATAATACAAGAATTATAATCGAAAATTGCATTTTTTAACTTTTGCACTCTAAAGAAGATTGAGCAAAGGGTAAAAAACCAGTATAACATAAGGTATCAAAAAGAAAGTAGAATTACACCAAACCCACATAACTTTATATAGTACTACCATTTATTAAGTACCCACTACAATAGAGAAACTGGATAATTCATTCTAATGTGCATTTTCAATTCATGAGCCAAGTTTGATAAAAGACTTAAACAGTAAAAATAGAAAGTGAGAAGATTTACTTGGAATAATGGTAACATTTACCTCTGCAGAAAATGTATTTACTGCTTTCATAGATATTATTGAGCTCCTAATATGTGACAGAACTATTTTTTGTTAGTGTAATTTATGCCACTGTGGATGACATATATTCCTTTCCACAAGGAAACCTTTTAAACTTATATGCTTTTAATTGTTTTTATCCCATTCATTCATTCAATAATTATACAGTGAGTGCTTACTGTGAGGCAGGCATTATGCATTTGTTGGACATGCAACTGTGACTAGCATATTGCTAAAGCCCTCAGTGATTTACTCTGCCCCATTATACACACATTAAGACCATCAATACCTTTTTTATATTTGAATTCTAGAATCTTTCTTCAATCCAACTTCTTTTTTCTTTGTCCTTTGTCACCACCATAGTCCTATCCAGTACCATCCTCTCTGAGATTCAGTCAATAAATTCAAACTCTCTCATCCTATCTCCTCTAAGCCATTCTGTATATAGTTTATCACCTGTTTAAATCACTTTTCATTGAAATTAGAATGAAATGGAAACTCTGTTCTGATTATCAAAAAAAACTCATGAGATTTAATCTCAGGCATTTATGCCTTCCAACATATTAATATGTATGATATCATACAATTTGCCTAACTTATCCCCACATGGTTCCAATAACTGGCCTTTGTAATGCTTTAAATCCCCTCTTATATGTTATTTATACAGAAAATCCATCTCTGGTAACTCCACCTCCTTAACTCCTTACCTTCTAGAATCTTCTCACCCACAGTACCATGTTAGTTTCTTTCATAGTAAAAATGAGAAAATGAATTAATAAACTGTCAGTCTACAGGGACTAGAACTAAAGTTACAGAAACTACAAATAACTAGATAGATATTTATAAATCTGGGTGATAAAAGTACTGAAATGGTATGAAGGTATAAGTATAGGTTATACAACAGCTAATAAAACTATTAAACTTAGCCCAGTCCCTAAGTTTCCATAGAATGCATAAACTAGGATCTTAAAGATGAGTTGAAACTAGCTTTCCAAAGCTGGAAAGTTAGGGTTTGAAAAAAGAAGAATTAGAAACCGTATGAAGAAAACATACAATGGGAAGTGGATATTGGGAGATGGGAATAAACAAGCTTGAATTGAGAAGATGAGCAAGGGCTAGACAACAAAAATACATTGCAATCTATTTAAAGAAACTTAGTCTTAATTCTGGAGACAACGAAGGGTCATCGAATATACTTTAGTTACCAATATCATCAGTGAGTAGAATGAGGTGGAGAAGTGCTGTATTCATTTTTCATTATTTCCATAACAAATTACAACAAATTTAATGACTTAAAACACCACCAGTTAATTTATTGTCTCACAGTTCATATGGGTAGAAGTCCATGGCAGTGTGGCTTAGTTGGTTGTATGCTTAGAGTTCACAAAGCTGAAATCAAAGTTTTAGCAGGGAAGGTTTCTTTCTTGAGACTCTAGGGGAAATTATTTCCAGGCTCATTTAAGTTGATGGCAGAAGTCAGTTCCATGTGGTGAAACTGATATCCCTATTTCCATGCTGGCTGTCAGTCAGGGGTTGTTCTCAGCTTTTAGAGTTCTGTCTATATTCCCTGGCTCATGGCCACATACAAAGCCAATGACAGTGGATCGGTTGCCTCTCACACTTGGATTTCTGCCTCATCTCTTTAACGTATCTCTTCTGCATTTAAGAGCCTGTGTGATGACACTGGGCCCATTCGTATAAGCTAGGATATTCTCTCTAGCTCTTTTAAGGTCAGTTGATTAGTAACTATAAATCTCTTATCAAAGGCCCTTCACAGAAATATCTAGATTATTATTTGACTGAATAACCAAGGGGCAGATATCTTGAGGGGAATCTATAGAATTCTATGTACAAAAATGAAGCAGGAGAGAGCAGCTATGAAGTCAATGAACTGGTATCAATAAGATATCATGGTTTCCTGAAATAGGGTAGTGGATGGAGAGAAATGCAAAGATGAAAGTGATATTTAGGCTACTGAATGTAGAACAAAGCAATTAGCTGGATGTGAAGCATCACAAATAAATCTGTATTCTGGTTTGGGATTTGGATGGATGGTGGTTACATTCTTTGATATAACAAACATCTTACAAAAAATTTAGAGAAGAGATTTGACTTCAGATGAAACCTCCTGAGTTTGTGAAGTCTGCTGAGCATCCAAGTGGAAATATCCAAGTAGGGAGATGCATATATGGCTTTGGTACTTAGGAAAAGGGATGGGTTCTGGGAACACACATTTGAGAGCGATTAGTGCATACATATAATTTGAAACCTTCTAGTGAATAAAATTTCCCAGGAAAATTTACATATCTATTTAGTATTATATATTAAATATTCCATATAATTATGTAAATATATAAAGATTTGTGCATATATACTTTTATAAATATATTCCTACATATATGCATCTAAATATATAAAATTGATAGCATAAGGATTGTGAAGAGATGTATAGAATTTGAGTAGAAGCGTTGTTACCTTTAAACATCAGGAAGAAGACTTCCCTAACTGTAATGGGAATTGGGAAAAAAAAAAAAAAACACTTGGATGTAGGTAACTTATTATGTTTTGGGAAAGGAAACCAAAGAAATTATTTTATGGTGGGCTTCTGTCCCCTCTGGGTGCTAGAAATCAGGGTCTTAAGGTGATACCAAGTATTCAATTCAGATTAAGACAGAACAAGTAGAAAGATGATGAGAAACTGTTCAAAGAATTAATTGGATTTTGTGGCACTGTGATATGAGATAAGAAAGACTGATACTCACATTTAAATACCAGATAGGTGCTCATTATATTCTTGCAAATATTTTGATGGATGTTGGCTTATCATATGATTGCTTGGAAAACCAAAATTGTCATATAAATAAAATGAAACTTCATAGCCTGGTATTCAATGACCTTATTTCACAGTACCAATTTTTGTATTTCAATGATGAAAAGAGGCACACAAAAAACAGTGTTCCCATGGGCAAGTTTGTACCAAAGACATGTTTTTTTTGAGCTATGTTACTTTTTAAATATTATGTTCTTAATAACAGAAAGCATAACAACTCAAATTTCTTGAGTGTTTACTGTGGATCAGACACAAGTTTTCCCATCTACTTCTTATATCTACTTTATCCGTTGCGGGCTGTTGATGTCTATTAGAAAACCAGTATTGTTTTTTAATTTCTCACATGAAGTTTACTTTAATACTCATGCATAGGCTAGTGTTTGCAATATGGTAGGTGTTCAATAAACATTTGTTTAATGAAAAAATCCACTGAAATTAGTTCAATTTCATGTTTAAATATGTCTTAATATTTAAAGTTAGAAAATTGTCATTTCTTTT
The DNA here is from genome assembly GCA_963575035.1 of Avahi laniger. Lineage (NCBI taxonomy): Eukaryota > Metazoa > Chordata > Mammalia > Primates > Indriidae > Avahi > Avahi laniger. The sequence goes on from CAUYSK010008990.1 coordinate 12,725, forward strand.
TACTTGGCCAATTTACAGTTATTTGATTTTTACATTTAATTTTATTTTTATTTCAGTATATTACGGGGCTACAGATATTTAGGTTACGTATGTTGCCCTTGCCCCCCCTCTCCCCCCGTAAGTCCAAGTTTCAAATATGTCCATCTTTCGGGTGGTGTGCATTGCACTCTTTGTGTATGTATATACCCGCCCCTCTCCTTCCTCTCCCCTCCCCCGGTACATTTAAATTTTAAAATATCGTTAGAATTTATTTTAGTGCCAAATAGGAATCACAACTGACTTTTCTTCCAATTAATTACTGATAACCCATACTATTGATTATATCCCTCATTTTCTTAAAATCTCTTATATTTTTTATGGAAAATAATATTTCTTAATCATTTCCATTATTAAATCATTATAAATATGCATCTATTTACTTTTTAAAACAACAAATTTTTGTGTATATGTGTGTGTTTGTAAGAATGTTATTATACTACTGATCCAATAATGAAAGTGAAACATGCTTGATGTATAAAGCTAAGCTATCTCCACTGATATGTTTGATTCACATGAAAAGAAATATGATTTTTAAAAGAAATAAAAATTGAGCAAAGTTAGAGGAATCAAAGTGGGCAAAAATATGCATTCTTTTGGCCTTTGTTGAAAAGATGTCAAACATCCAAGACATACGGAGAATGGAGGATGAAATAGGACCTGAGCTACGAGCTTTGTAAGCAATTAAATATGGATCATATAAAAAGCTTCCATTGGGGGAATATGCATATATGAAAAATATGTATTTAAAATCTATTGTTTTATATTAAAGAGCATTATTTTTATATATAAAATATACATATTTAGTATTACATACTACATGATTTCTTGGCTCTCCTTCAATATGTATCAAAGTGACAAAATGTGGTTGTTAGTTTTTTAATGTTGATTTATCTCAACTATGCTTAGACGTTAAAATTGATAATGGCAATAGTGTTAATAATTGAGGAAAGAAAAATGCATGCTGATGACAATCAAGAACAATTAAATTATGTGATCTAGTTCCTTTTATGCACTTGGAGAGTCTGTTGTCAAGGTTCAAATTTTGGTGTGTGATCGCAAATAATGAATTCAATTCCCTTAAGCAACAATTCTCAATTTTGGTGGAATGGCATAATTAGCCGAGGAGCTTTTCAAAAATTCCCATGCCCAGGCCACACTCCAGAGCAATTAAATTGGAATATTTGGGGCTGAAATCCAGACATCAGTACTTTTTAAAACTCCCTAGGTGAATATAATGTGTAGCTAAGGCTGAGAAGCATTGCTTTGGAGTGATATTATACTTCCTTCATTAAGTTGTATATATGTGTATGCATGTGTTTTTGCATATATGCATATGTTAATTTCTTGATTTTTTGTTCCACTAATTTGTTTTCTGATATCATATTTAATTATTGTTGATTTATTACATGCTAATATCATTTATAAGTAGACATTTTCATCTTTTCCTTAGTATTTTTAATATTTTCTTTTTATTTGCCTTTTTATATAAGTAATTTTGTCTTAACTAATGTATATAATATTATATCCTTTAATTTTTATGTTATTTACTGCTAAAATGAATGCTATTTATTTCCTACTTTTTTTATTTGTGATTCCTAACATGGAGAGAAATACATTGCCCTTGAATCAGGTAATTTTATTTAAATCATTGTAAGTTTTGGAGGTTTCTACTTGATTTATTTTAATTCATATCATATATACAAATAATGATATATAGGTTAATTTTATTTTTTGAAATCTTTGGTGACATTGCACTTGAAGCCCTTAGCTCAGGGAGAGAAATGTGATATTTTAAACATTTTCAAATGGAAAGAATTTTAGAAATCATCTGGCCCAGTGTTTTTCACATTTTTAATTATAACTCATTGTTAAAATGTATTTTACAACACATCCCAGTGTGCTCATATACACACATCCAAAATAAAGTTTCATGATGTACCATTTTCCTTTTGTATGTGTGACATCCTATGATATGTTTTCTTCTAATTTATTCCAACTCATTTTTAAACATTTGTCATAATAAACAAAATAGTTTTCACAGCCTATCAAGTTGACCAATATTAGTTCAACTCTCTCATTTCATAGGTGAACTGAAAACCATAGCCATTGAGGAGCTTAACCGAGGTCATACAGTTGAATAGTGATAGCATTTTCTTCAGTGGCCAGACCTACAAACCAAAGTTTATCACCTCAGTGATTCTCAAACTTGGGTATTTATCAATTTTACATCAAGTAGATGTCAACATAGAGATTTTCAGGCTCTTCCCTCTGGAAATGCTGAGTATGCTAATTTTTCCTAAATCTATATTGTTTATTATTTCATTTTAATGCGAATCTAAGCTAACAGAGATTTATTAGAAAAATGGAACCTCCAGACAGACAACCAGACTGGATAGTTTTTCCATGCTTTGCATTAGGATTTCTCCCACTAGTTGATAATCTCTCTTCATGTTTTTCAGGTGCCAAAGTTCATACTAAAATAGTTATAATTTCTAATTGAAAGATATTTATTATGGAAAAACAAAACAAAAAGTATATATTATATTATATCTAAGTACCCTATAAATATATATTGCTCTTTCTAAAAGAGGCTGCCTGGGAATGAAATGCATGCATCTGGCCCTTCACTGTAAGATTCTAAAAAGAGAAACTATAATTATTTTGTTCTATATTCTTACAGTTTAGAACAAAGCTTACTACCTCATAGAAAATTGCATCCAAATGTCTTGCATCTTTTAGTATAAACTTTCTGAGAGCATACCCTGAATATTGTTTGTGGGTGTGTATATTCATTACACATATATGTATACACATAGATATAAAAGATATATATACACATGCACTTATTTATAAATTATATACATGTGCCACTGTGTCAATATATTGCATATGTAATACATCTACTCCAAAGAGAAATAGAAAAAAGTTAAGGTAAAAACATGAATAAGAACAGAATTTGTTTTCTAATTCCACTTTTGGAGATCACTGACTAGAAGAATATTTCTCAAATGTTTTTGATCAGTATTTATTAAAAGCACAGATATCAGGGCCTCATCCCAGAGTTACTGGATTAGAATCACTATAGTGACTGACTAATACTCTAACCTTTGTTAAGTGTTTTAGTTTCTACCAAAGGTTCTCATAGATTGCAGTAAAAAACATCTACAAGGACACTGCCAATCTCTGTATACTCATGTCAACTTAGTAGATGTGAGATTGGCTTGCAAATTAACATTTTATACAGTTGCCGTGGATTTAGGCAATATTTGGTTTACACTCTGGGAAACACTGACATAGAATACATGCAACACATGCACATTGATTGATAGGTCGATTGACTTCATGTGTGCACTTTTTCCCAAGTTTTAAAATGTAACTACTTCCCAGCTAGTGTTCTACAATCCTTTTTTCCCCTTGAATTGTTAAGATGTCATTGCCTTCAAGAATAAAGTTATACAATATATATATTTGCTGATTGTTTTCCACTCGATTTAGAAAATGTAACTTGGGTACTGCTGAATGTTAATCACAGAAATTTGGCATTTAATTTATGTTTTAAAGATTTACTCTTTCATTCGAACAGTCATGTTTTGTTGGAATGAATACATTTTGGCACTAAAATGATGGTTATGTGTAAAACATAGTTTTTGTAATAATTAACTCTAAGTTTTATATTATTATATTTTTCCTTCAGGAAGGGTAAGAGAATGTGTATATGTTATCCAACTCATTTTCTCATATATATATATCTATATACATAAGCCCCCACACATACACACCCGTACCCACGCACATATATTGCAACATGACTGTTAACACATTCAACCAATCAAAAGATTCATTTAGTTTTAATTTTGAGAGTATTGAGCAAGGAATTTTATACAATTGTGTATTAAATCTATATGTACATTGCCTTGGTGAGATCTCACCAAAATTATTATGGAATATATCAATAACATAAGCTTTCCAGATTTCTAATCAGCTCTTCTATATATTGAATTAAATGGGACTATTTAAACAGGATTTTTTTTTTAATTTTGCTGTGTTAAGGATTTGAGTCTTTTTTTTTTTGTCTCAATAATGATTTACAATTTTCTATTTTTTTCAGCATATTATGGGGATACAAATGTCTAGGTTACGTATATTGCCCCTGCTCCCCTCCCCCCGAGTCAGAGCTTCAAGCGTGTCCATCCCCCAGAGGGTGCACATCACTCTCATTATGTATGTATATACCCATTCCCTCCTCCCCGCTCCCATCTGCCCCACGCCTGACAAATGTTATTCCTATATGTGCACTTAGGTGTTGATCAGTGAAACCAATTTGATGGTGAGTACATGTGGTGCTTTTTTTGAGGATTCAAGTCTTGAACCCCATGTCCAGCAGGGAAGAATATAACATTCTGAAAGAGGATAATTTGTTTCCCTATATGCAGTTGAAGCCTGAATGCGAATTATGAATAGGAAATTGCCACAAAATTCATGGGCAGCCTTAATAATCTTGCTTAGAATTCTTGGCAAAACACCACCATAAAAAATGTACTACAAGGGTTGCTAATGTCAAATTTTATAAATCAATAATCCATAGTAGCAAAAGGAATTTTAGGGAAACCTTTCCTTAAGGAGAGTTCAGCCTTTAGGTGACACTGTCTAAACATAAATCATTTTCCAACTCTTTATTTTTTTTAAAATCCCTTTATTATATTCAGAGGGAATTCTGTATGTTTCTTAAGTATCTGTTTCTAGTATATCATGCCAATTAAGTATTTGTTTATTTATTTTTGCCAAAAACAAAGACAATTATTGCTTAGCAGCATTCAATATTCCATCAGGTAGCTAACGATAGGAGTCAGGCAGCTATTAGTGTTATTCATTTCACAGAAGTCAAGTTAGGTGGAGACTGCATTCGTTTGTGAATCGGATGGAAGACATCATAACCATTTCTCCAAACTGCTGTAGTTAGCAACAAGCTGAACATTTGACACTTCGTTAGTATGGATTCCACAACTGACTGACAAAATAACTAATTTCCTGATCAGATGAATAAATAAGACAAATAGGACTCACCATCATGTATCCATTTTGCTTGCTGGTTTACTCCCTTTACCAGACCGCTTTAGTGCCTTCTGTATTTCTTAGTCTCGTATTTGAGCTTCCAGGTAGTCAGTGAGTCCAACACTAGTTTCTCTTATGCTCTCCTCCAGAAGTTGATACCAAGAGTTGCCTTAACTAATAAGTGATATGACTTTTTGAAAGAAAGAGCTACCTGATTAGGCAGTTTTAAATCCATCTCTTTTTTTTTTATTTCAGCATATTATGGGGGTACAGATGTTTAGGTTACGTATGTTGCCCTTGCCCCCAACCCCCCAAGTCTGAGCTTGGAGTGTGTCCATCCCCTGGATGGTGTGCATCGCACTCTTTGTGTATGCATATACCCATCCCCTCCTCCCCTCTCCCCTTTGCCTGACATCCAATAAATGTTATTCTTATATGTGTACTTATGCGTTGATCAGTTAATATGAATTTGATGGTGAGTACATGTGATGTTTGTTTTTCCATTCTCGGGATACTTCACTTAGTAGAATGTGTTCCAGCTCTATCCAGGAGAATACAAGAGGTGCTATATCACCATTGTTTTTTAAAGCTGACCCATCTCTTTACAACTAGAATATGTTTTGGGCCTATTGTGATTATGGAATATTCCAGAAGAATATTAAAGCTATAACATTTGATACAAAGGGTACCATCAATTTTCAGGGGGGTTGGTGAAACTTGTACTTACTCTTCTAAGACACCTACTTGATAAGTTTGTAGAAGCTATTGAATGTATTTCTTACATAAATATAATTCAACCACATTCTCCAAAGAATAAAATATTTTTAAAAAGGAATAGTTAGTATTTGGCATTTTCTGCTATGGTACAAAGAATTTCAATTTTAAGCAATTCATTATATAGAATATTATTTTAGCCCACTTAAGACTAGTAAAGAAAACAAAGAAAATTTGATGAAAGAATAAAATTGAGGAATCATAGGAAACAGGTTTGAATATACGTTGTAACATGGATCAAGATAATAAAACAATAGTTGCAAAGCAGAGCTGACCCACTGATACTGAATTAAATGAATGTGCCCTCTGCTTACTAATAACACGATTGCTGTGGTCTCTGATGGCTGCCTTCAAACATATTTCTGGCTTAAAATCTACTTGGCACTCACACTTGAACATAATGATAATTATTAACATTTATTGGACATGCACTACATTCTAGATACTATGCTAAGTGTTTTAAATAATTACTGATTATTATTTATAAATGTCAACAACTTTGTGAGGTAGAGCTATTATCATTTTCATTTCACATATGAGGAAACAAATTCAGAAAATAAAGTAGCTTTCTCACATTGTAGATGGCAGATCAAAGATTTAAGACATTTCTTTCTGATTCCAAAATCCACCCTATTAATAACTTTTCTATTTATTCATTTGTTTCACCACTGGAAAGAGATTTGTTGAGGGATGGTTCCTGCCAAACCTTGGGCTAGACACTAGAAGCAGACAGACAAACTAGATAATATCTCCATCCTCATGGACAAATTAATTATGCACTATGTGATTAATCAATGTCTGTTAAATCATGTAAGTTAATATGTTGAATCTTTCAAGGAACTTCCTGTTTTAAATAAGTGCAACATTTTTCATGTTTTTTTTCCATTAATTTCCCTAGGTCTCCGGTCCATTGGAATATAGATTGAATTGGCATATTCTCCTTGCTTATCACTCTGGGAATTTTTGAAATAATATTTTGTCCTCAGTTATGTTAAATAAGTAAACATTTAAAACAACAACTGAATAGGTTTTGTATTTTGAAAGCTCACACTTTTCCCCACTCCTTCCCCATGCCTGCTTTTGAAAGTCTCAGTTAACTATCAGTGGCTAGAAACACTCAAAACATTCCAAATTGGGATGCCTCTGTATGATGTCCCACTGATATGTTTGCTCCGATCACTGGATCGTATTTATCCTTCCACTCACTTGTAGCAGTATTAAATGGTGACTGTCTCAATGATGAACAGGATTAATGTGCTCATTAGAATATCCCCATGCTTTGTTCTTATCCTTAATCATTACCTCCTTCCTCTGATATAATAATACCTCCTAAATACTTCAGAAAGCCATCCTTGTTTCCTGTTACCCTTACCAATATCCTAGTTCAGGCAGACATCTTCTTTCACCTGACTATTTCATGGGCCTTCTAACTGATCTCACTGCCTCTAATTTTACAATTCACATGGCACCCCTATCCCAGCCACTGTATTATCTAGAATGCACCTAGGGTGAATTAAAGTGCAAAGCTATCATAGAATTTCCATTACACAATATTCCAACTTCTATAATATTTTACTGTGTTATATGATATAGTTGTATTCCCAAATCATTATAAGCTTCTTTAATGGAGGATGAATATTTCATTTATCTACATATTCTAACATTCAATGATGCCTAAATTATAGTGATATTCAACAAATGCGTGTTGAACTGAACTGAAATTAATATGCACTGACTTTGTATAGAGAAGAGAAGCTAATTATTATTTGGCTTATGCTTGTCTTCCTTTCTTCCTCCCCTCCTCCATTCTTTCCTTCCTTTCCCCCACCCTACCTCCCCTCCCTCCTTTCTTCCTTTCATCCATTTACGGAATATTTTCAAGTGTTCACAATTACTGGGCTCTTGGTGTATGGGTTCCAATAAAACAAAAAATCTATGCCCTACTGGAATTAAGTTTTATAGTGAAGAATTAAAAATATGCTAAATAGATTATCTAATGTATGATTAGATTTTAAGTCCTATAAATAAAATAAATAAAAATAGATCAAGATAAGTATGATCCAGCATGTCAGAAGGAGAAGCTCGAGCAGGTTGAAACATTAAGCAGGGATGACTGAGTAGGTCTCATAGAGAAAGTGATACTTTGACAAACACTTGAAGTGGATGAAGAAGCGAGCCAAGCAGGTGTCCAAGGAAAAATCTTTCCAGGTAGAGGAAAGAACTGTAGCGCAGTCATCTCATATGTGATATAATATATGATTTTCATCAGCTAAAGAACTAAGATACAAGTCTACTCTCCTCTGAAGTCCTTAAAATGAAATACTTTAGCACACGACTACCAGATGTGTGCTGTAGTGCATGCCTATAGGGTTGTATGTGCTTTTCATTCATACTGGTTTCTGTTTCTAATCAGTTTCAAGTACTTGAAGAATGTACTAGGAAGTGATTGTGTGTACAAGGAGCAAGAAAAGCTGTCAATTAGTCAATGGAAGTGTGTTACTGGTAGGCCAGGGCCACAGAGGGGCCAGAGGACAAAGTTCTGGGTGAGAGCAGAGTGCCCTGAAATAAGGTATGCAAGGTTGATGTGGGAAAGCCAGGCTTTAGTAGAAGAGATAGCTCTCAGGCTAACAGCAGGGATTATGACTGTTTAATAAGACAGAGAAGTAGCTATTAAGAGTAGCAGAGAGAAAACAGAGAAGTAAGATTTTCCTCTAAGCCATATCAAGCCAAGGAATAATTAGACTCAACAAATGTTAGTTTCCTGTGAACGAAAGCTTAATTAAGGATTTATAAGACTAGTAAAACAGATGCAAATTTGGGAAACAATGAATAAGACCTCCCCAGAGTGAGAGGCAAGCATTTATGTGCTTGGAACATTTTGGAGACTATTTTTTTTTTTTAATAAAGAAAAGTTAAGTCAAGAATATATCTTTTTTTTTCTTTCCTATGTGCTTACTTTGTTCTTATAGTGGATAAAAGAATTTTATTTTAACCCCTTAAAAATTGACAGTGCCTTTAGAAAAATTTGCACACATAAAATGTATAAGAAATTGTGGACATCAAAAGAGTACCTGCTTTTTTTTCTTGCCATTTTACAGACAAACAAATATAGCCATCCAGAGCATTCAAAGGAAAAATTATATGACTACCCTTATAAGGGTGTCTTTTTATTCTTTTCTTTCTTTTTTATTGCTTAATTTTCTCTCTCTGTCTTCTTTTTATTTCTTTATTCAACTGAATGTTCAGGAAATTCTTAGATAATGGTTTTTCATTTTTTAGTTATGCAGAGGATTTTGTGTTATCTAATTAGGGTAGAGAACAATGGTGAAACCAATAGTTTATTAGGAGGACAAATCACATTTAGAATTAAAGTGTGTGGGGAGTGTGTGTGGGGGGCCTGGGGGGTGTGGGGGGTGGAGGTGACATTTCAAATAAAGGAAAGGGAAGCCTGTCCCTACTGCTGAACTCATTAACAGAATCTGCCAGGAAAGTAATGCTTGCAGGGGACATACTATATGCAGGAAAGGAGCTAACAAAGGAGAATGGATGACAAGGAGAACACAGAGAAGTAGATGAAGAATCAGAAATGATCTCAGAAAACTTGAAAAAGGACAATTAGAATGACTCGGTGGTCAATGTCGTTAAATGTTACTGAATGGCAAAATAGGAAGCGAACCGAGAAGAGGTCCCTTGAATTCAGTCATTAGAATGTCATGACTGACCACAAAACAATGTGAAAGGAGGAAACAATTGGAGATGAGGTCATGAATGCAGTAAGCAAATGATAGGTTTTCAAGAGTTTAGCAAGAAAGAAAAGGCAGAAGAAAGGAATTAAATAACTGAAAAGTGGCATGGGCAAGAGATGATATGTTAAGAATAAAAAGACTTCTTATTTTGTTTAGTTTTGGTGAGGTTAAGGTGAATGGAGAATATATACTTAAAAGTCTAAAGAGAAAGATGGGATAATTATAAGATAATTATATGACAATAATCATTCTATGCTTCACATTAAGCACTTATTAAAACATAGTCTTTATTTATACCATTGCTTTACAAGTTTCATTTCGCCTTCCCAAGTGTAATATAAACTACATACTGCAGGGACAGGTTTTAATACTTTTCTTGTAGCCACCCTAACATCATACACAGTGCTGAGTATAAAAGATGTATGAAGAAAGTACTTCCTTTTTGAATCATGAAAAAATAATTCAAAATATAGCATATACTTTATTAAGCTTTCATTATGAATGCTGTTATAGTCCGTTGTGAAGGGTGAGCCAAGTATTTATTTCAGGATAATTATCACTTACCAAAAATTTATGTCAGGCTTTGTATAAGTACTTGTGCTTAAGTACCTTAGTCCTGACAGAAGTCAGTACTTCAACATGCATATATTAACTTCTTATATATAAAGTGTTGTTCTGCACCCTATATAGACAGCAGTAAACAAAGTAGACCATTTATCTGTCCTCATGGAGATGTTATTCTGACAGAATTACAGTGGCTTTCCGAAGAGGAGCACCATGGCTCCACCTGTGAAACAAAAAGTATGTTATCACAACTGAGCCAACAAAGTGGTAGAGCAGGCATCCGTTCCCACTCTGCTTCGTGGAGCAAAGTGTCTCAGGCAACTGAAAATGTTCCAGGCTTCGGTGAAATGTTTTAGAAACAACAACTTCAGAATGTTGTAGATATCTGACCTATTTGGTAAGGTTAACCCGGCATGTCTTTCACTGCCAATGGAGATGGCAATGCCGAATTTTTGGTGTTCCAAGAACAGTTTGGGTTTAACCAATGAAACCCAGCAGTCTTTCTCTAGTTCTTGCCTACAAGTGTTTTGTGGTTTGTGCATCCTGTTTCTTTGTACAAAAGCACATGGGTCTCAGTAACATCTGTGTCCTCCGTATTTTGTTTCCTCATATAATAGTGAGCAAAGGTACTTGTACCAAGCACTCCTCATCTAGGTCAGCATATGGCCAAAGCAAGGATGGACATAAATGGTCCAACTCAGAAAAAAAGGATTGTATAACTTAGTGGGTAACGGATAGACTATTGGGTAATGTGGATTTTCTGGATTCCTAAATGAGGCAGTAGTCCATTTAGAGAATTGCAACAATCATTTGATTTGCCCTATTATTTCATTTATAAATAGAATTTAGAATTATGCAACCACCATAGGAGTACTGCTTACCTGGCAGTGGTCAGTCAAATACCATTTACAGTAGACGGAGAAGAGGTGGAGCTTAAAAGTTGCAGTATGAGCAAAAGCCGACATTAAAAGCATTCTTTTAAAGGCCCTCCAATCTGGGGTTATCTTCGGGAAGTGTGAGCCGACCCTCCTGGAAGGAGTTGGAAGCACTCTGAGCATTTGCACATCTGGGATTTTGTCACAGGGGATCAAGTTTCCGACATTCAAACAAAAACCTGTGTTGGCCAACAGAGCTTTTCTCCCTGTGACTTCAGACATGGTTAAACCATGTGAATTAGTGCAGTGAAATACGGTGTAAAAGCAGAGAATCACACCCAAGCAACTTCCAAAAAAAAAGGAAATGAATTGTCATGAGGGAGACAATGATTTCTGTGACTGAACAGGTGCTACGTGAGCACCTAAATTGTGCCAGCTCTTTGCATAGGTTAGTTCACATGCTTATGCTTGAGCAAGCACTAAGACTATTATGCACCATTATGCAAACATATCACCATTACTATTAATGAATAAATAAACTTCAACCTGAAATATATTTTCTGTCTTTTTTTAGAAATCCTCTTCTATTATGGACATTGTCAATCTGGGAATAAAGTAAAAACATGATTACCTTCCCTTCAATCTCATTGTGGCCAACTAGTGAGATTAAAATAATTAAAAGTGTAAAGGATCAGTAAAGGGCCTATAGTGCTCTGCAGAATTTTGCCTTAAGCTTTATTTTTGTATATTTTATATTCTCAGTTCTCAGCAACATTTTTCTATAATGAGAGGAATGCATTAAGTATTTTTATGGATTATAGAACATAACCTTCCTTCATTTCATTCTTTCTTCTTTTTTTACTCACTTAGTTTCTTCTCTTCTTACTTCCTCCCTCCCTTCCCTCTTTTTTTCAACAAATATTTATGAAGCTGCATTATGTGCAAGACAGTCTAGAAAGCATTTACTAAATTATCATTTTTGTGTTTTGAGAGTTTTATAGGCTGGGCGATGAAGTATTACGTATGCCAAAGATTTGCGTTCAGTGATTTTCTCGTCTGTGCAATGTTTAATTCATTTGTCTAAAGAGCAAGAGCCAACATATTGGTTTATAGCTGCCAGCTTGATTACATTTTATTGCTAAAAAATACCTTTAAAAATTAAAATATGCAAATTATATAATGATTGTTTACATAATTTAATGTTTAAGTTTAATCATGAGAAATAAATTCATTTATTTTTCATGATCAGATACAATGGTTTACACAAACTTTTTTTGTCCTTAGGGTTATGGTGCCTGGTGTATAAGATTGGGAAACTTAAAAAATGGTACAAATTTGTTATATTAGTTTCCTTAGGTTGCCATAATAAATTACTACAAAATTGGTGGCTTAAAACAACAGAAATTTATTCTCTCAAAGGTCTACAGGCAAGAAGTCCAAAATCAAGGTCTGGGCAGGACCATGATCCCTCCAAAGTCTCTAGGTGAAAATCCTACCTTGTCTCTTGCACCATTTAGTGGCTTCAGTCATTTCTTGGTTTATGGCAGCATGACTCTAAATTCTACCTTTGTAATCATGTGGCCTTCTTCCTTGTATCCCTGTGTGTCCTTTTTCTGTCTCATGTAAGATCATTTTCATTGTATTTAGGGCCCAGGCTAAGTTTTTATGATCTCGTTGCAATCCTTACCTTAATTATATCTGCAAGGACGCTATTTCTAAATAAGATCATGTTATGAAGTTGCAGGTCGGCATGAATTTTGAGTAGACACTATTTAACCCACTCAATATGTTAATCTGAAAAAAATGAGAGTTTTAGAATTTTCACAAGATTCGATAGATAGTGTGATACATCAGTATGATCTCTCTTCAGGAATGAAGGACCTACTGGATGTGCTGTTGGTAGACAATCTTTTTAGGGACAGTTTCAGCTGAAAAGCACCACCTCACCCAAGATTCCCTGGAAAGCCTGCATCCAGTGACTGCTTAATAAGGAAAGGAGGGAGCATGAAGAACCAACCCCTTTTCCTCTACTCAGCATAGTTCTTGAATGGACGTAATGTCTCAGCTCTCCTTGCAAAATTGGCTGAGGTTGCCATTGTGACTGTGTTGCATCTTGACATCTCCATCTGCCTAGTGTTGCCCTGTCCCTTTCCCTTTCTTGTCTTCCCGTCCCTTGCCAGCACTCTCCCCCACAACACACACACACACACACACACACACACACTCACACATACGGGCATCAACATATAAACCTACTGTATGCCATCCTTTGTCAAAGATTGTGCTTCCTGGAGAACTCATAAGCTATAAATATACATATACAATTTATACAAATGTTTCATAAAATAATACTAGCCTTCATCATCTGTGATACCCTCTGATATATTTTATTCTATTCTTTTCTATTTAATTATATTTCACCCTATTATATTCCATTCTATCCTATTCCATTTTCTATTCTATTGACTAGAATCTACGTTGAGTTCAACTTAATGGACACTGTGAGCCATAGTTTGAAAAAAATTGCTTTTCTTCATGTTCTCTCTGAAATTAAACCACAAAGTTCTATTTACTCCACAGTGACAAATCTTTCATTTATAAGTACATTAATAACAATCCTATACATCATACAAATGATAAGGGTTATTAAGTTTTAGCAGAATCATTACCATTTCAAGAAATGAATACAAACATGCATGTTAAAAAGCATAACTAATTACTCACGAGATTTAAACTTAATAAAAATTTATAAAATGTCAGCTAAAATAATTATTATTTAAAATATTTGACACGATTCATCTTTCTAAAACATTTTTTAAACATTTATTTATTTATTTTAATTTTATGACTCATCTTAAGGTATTCAAGATAGTTAGATTCTATTAAGCAATTAACTAACTAACACATGTATTTCTTAGTCTACATCAGAATTCAACCTGGCACCTTTAAGTTTTCAAGGTAGTAATCCACAATACGTTCCCCAACGGTAGCAGACTTTGATAGCTTTCTGCCTTCTACCTTGCAGGCTTTTAAAGTAAATCCCACACACTTCCAAATTATGTAAAAACTGAATGCTCAAAATCATGTTAAGTTCCTCCTATTCTTGTTAAATCTTTTTTTTACTCTGTTATTTAAATAATAACAACAATAATATTAACAATAATAAAAATATTGCTTTGATATGATTGTTAATTTTTAGGATTAAATATTTGAAAAAAACCTAGGCATAGCACAGTGGGGAAAAAAGCTCTAGTCTTAGACTCAAATGTGGCTGGGTTAAATTACACTGTTTGATATTAAAAACACTAAATATTGGGTACTTTACATCCTCACCTTAAAAATGGTGATTGTCTTAGTCTGTTCCTGTGGTTATCACAAAACAGCACAGACTGGGTAATTTATAAACTAACAAATTTGTTTCTCACTGTTCTGAAGGCTGGGAAGTCCAAGACGTAGGCTCTGGCTGTCGCAGATCTGGTGAAGCTCACTCTATACTGTCAACATGCACCTTGAGATGGTTCCTTAGTGTTGCGTTCTCATATGATGGAAGGCAGAAGGTCAAAGGGATGAAAACTGTATGAAGCATCTTTTATAAGGGCATGAATCCCATTCACAAAAATGACACCTTCGTGACCTAAACACCCCACTTCTTAATACTATAGTGCTGATGATTTTCAATGTGTGAATTTTGTAGGGACACATTCAGACCGTAAAAGTGATAATAAAACTGACAAGAGTAGTTCGCAGTAGACTGAAAACAAAAACAATTTTCTAAGAAAAATTTTTGGAAGTACTCTAGAGGGCTGGGGACATAATATGAGCTTGATAGTAGTTCAAAAAACAAATGAAGAAAAAAACCAAGTTGATTTTTAAGTGCACTTTTAAATTGATATTTTAGTGCTTCTTATTGAAATATTTTAGGATTATATCTACAATACAGATTTTAGAAAACTATCTTCTTTTCACATTGAAAAGAACTGTATATATATACGCAGGACATGCTATTAGGACTTCAAGGGATAAAAGATGAATTAGATATATTCTGGGGCTACAAAAATGAGCAAAGGGAAGAAATGAGATAATTACCAACATGAGTTTGGTACTATTAATAATGGAAATGTTTTCATAAGAGATATATATTTTAGACTTCAGAAATAATATGAAATCACATGTTAAAAATTATTTTAACAGAAAATTTACTGCTACATATCTATTAGAATGGTAAAATTCTAATGATAAAAACAAATTCTGATGAGGATGGAAAGCACAAAGAACTCTCATTTATTGCTGGCTGGAATGCAAACTAGTACAGCCACTTTTGAAGACAGTTTTGCAATTTCTTACAAAACCAAACATACCCTTACCATAGGGTGTTTGTATTGCACTCCTTGGTATTTAAGGAAAAGAGTCAGAAATTTATGTCTGCACAAAATTGTGAGCACAGATATTTATAGCATCTTCATTCACAAGCCAAAACTTGGAAACAACCAAGATGTCCTTCAGTAAGTGAATGAATAAATAAACTGTGGTATATTCAGACAATTAAATAGTATTCAGCTCTTAAAATAAATTGTACAATGGCTAATTCAGGACTTTAATGTATTTGTCACCTGAATAACATAAATTGTACCTTATAGGTAATTTTTGATCCCTTACCTCCCTTCCATCCTCCCCGCTTCTGAGCCTCCAAATTCAATTATACCACTGTGTATGACCATGTATACTCACTGCTTAGCTTTCACTTATAAGTGAGTACCTGTAGTATTTGTTTTTCTGTTCCTGAGATACTTCATTTAGGATTACAGCTTCCAGTTCTATCCAAGTTGCTGTGAAAGACATTATTTCATTCTTATTTTTAACTGAGTAGTATTCTATAAAATATGTGTGTCTGTGTGCATCACATTTTCTTTATTCACTCCTCAGTTGATGTGCACTTAGGTTGATTCCATATCTTTGCACTTTTGAATTGCGCCGGGATAAACACACAAGAACATGTGTGGGTGGGAGGCAAGGATATATGGGAACTCTCAGTATTTTCTGCTCAATTTTATTGTGTACTTTAAATTTCTCCAAAAATTAAAGTCTATTAAAATAAAAAATTATCACAGATCACAAATAAACTTTATATAACAAATCCCAGATCATTTCAATGAAATTAAAATGATGTCTTTTTTTAAAAAAGGTAATATAGAGTTAAATATCAAAGAATAATACTCACAAAATATTTTTTATTTTGAATGAAGTAAATTTGACATATTAAAATGGTCATAAAGAACTAATCATAGATATCAGCAAATATTCTATTAATATAAATTTATGTATTACATTATTATTTATATAAGGATAAAAAACTTAAAATTTCCTTAATATCCAATAAGAGAGGATGCCTTAAATAAAAGATGATTTGTACCACATAACAGGGTATTTTACAATCATTAAAATGAGGATATAGAACAGAATTATTGAAAGAATGAGTACAAAACCACACAAGTTAATTAATTTTTGAATATCTCAAATGAGGTATTTGTCAGTAAGCATTTAGAAAAACAATTTTCTTTCCAGCTTCCAAGAGACTAAGAGAAAAAGCCGAAACTATGTTGGAAATAGTTTTTCTGGTAAAGTCACTTAAAAAAAATAATGCAATATTCAAAATTAAGCATTAATAAGCTATTTTCCTGTCATAAACAATCCATAAGCGACAAAGAGAAGAGAGTCTTAGAATGAATTGAACAATCGAATAGGGGTGTTTGTATATGTCTGTGTATTTTACTGGATACAAAATGGTGAGATTATATATACATACACACACACACACACACACACACACACACACACACACACACACATGGTTGGGGATTTAAAGACCCAAAATTCACTGTAAATGAAAAAAATGGAAACATTACAGTCACAGACTGGTTCACCCAAAACATTTAGAAGAGAAGAGGAATCTTAACTAAATGTTCTCCAAACCAGTGGCTGAAAGTATTGAAACTCTAAATTAATTGGATAAGTACAAAAATAGCAAAGTCTACACAGAGCATTTCTTTTTTCATTAGAAATCCTTCTTTTATATTTCCACTTTTAGTGAAAATCTTGATTGAATAAGCTTTATTTCAAATTCTAGGGTATAACGAATGACTAAAAGGGCAAAAGATTGCAACAGTCAGCCAGATTTCACATATTACAAATAAGCTGCAAAACAAAATGGGATCAAAACCAATTTCAACTCTTATTTTATTTCCTGGCTTGTTTATATGACATAAAACATTAGTTTCATGTTCTCATGCCGCATATTGATATTTGATATATTTCCTTATTGCTGGATTCATCCTATAGATTCCCGAGTCTCTGCCTGCCCCCACTACAGATAGAAAATGAAATCAAATACTGTTTTTCAGATTTGTGAGTTTATATATCAACTAAGAGTAAAATCATAATGGTCTAATGTTGAGGAAAAAGAGAAAAAACAACTCAGGAACCATAAGGCAACAGAAAACAATGTATTAATATATTATTTTGTCTTAATATTCATCAAATACTTTAGCAGCCTTCAAAATGACAATCATACTTCTCTACTTCTGAATACAACATAATTTCCAAAACAACCATCTGAAGCCTGGGAGGAAATTGTTTTTCTGATTTAAGGACAAAGTCGCTTCCACTCCTCAATAAATAGCAAGGGCACTAGCAATTTTGGTCTCAGAATCATTAATAAAATACAAACTAATGATTACATAAGACCACATACAAAACAGCAACTATGTAAAGCAACACAAAGTTCTAAACAAATTTATACCAAGGCATTCCCAAGCATAGGATTTTGGCTACCCTGAATTTAAAGTATTAAGCCTGTGTGATATTTGTGGTCCCAGTACAATGTTCAAGCTGTGACAGTGACCCTCTCTTGTTACCCAAAGCAGAGACATAGAGCCCAGAAAGGTCATAGTGCTCTGATAAATTCCTCTGAGAAAACAGCACATATGTCCAAGATTTCAATTCTCTTGAAATCAATAAACTTCCAAATATCTCTAGGAAACCATGCCTCTTGTGAAGCAGATTGTTCTTTCCAGATGTACAGCTGCCTTACCTTGGCTGCTTCAGCATTTAGCGGTCGATTAACTGTTACAAGAACTGATTCCCCTAAGGAAATGGGTCCTTATCTTTCCAGCCCAGCAAGCTGAGGGATAGTGAATACCGAAGGGGGAAAATCAGTAAAGGAACTTGGTAGGACAGCACATAGGAGAAGAGATTGATCTGGTATTTAAATGGGATGTAGTTGATTGCCCGCCTCTTTTCCTTCCTATTGTGTGCTCATATCTCAGCATTTTACACTCTCGTTTATTCAACTTTTTTTTCCCTGTAATGTGAAAACATTATAAGCCCAGCTAAAATCCTCCATGATAGCAAAAGCAGTAAGATCATCTGCAAAACAAAAGCTCCCCCCAGATACACTAAAAGCTAGGCAGAAATTGGTTAATATTTCTCCAGAAGCTATTTCGCTCAATACTGCTTTGCTCAACATTGTGGACTCTCCCTTGGGAGGTCATAACAGTTATTGTAAGTACATTTACACTCCATGAAATCATAGTCAACTGAGCTAGCTATAAATCAATTAGTACTTTGCGTGAGCTGTGTCTTATTTCCAATATAAAATCAGCAAACTCCGCAGGTTTAAAGGGTGCATTTAAAATATATTAATACTATTTTCAGAACAAAATATTTCTGCTTTAGGAAAGTGCTACACTGGAAATTTACAAAGAAAAATATTTTTGCCCCAAAGAATTAAATCTATTCAGAATTCCATGAGGTGGAAGTAATTGCTGTAAATTAAAAGTTTCTTTTCTTTTATTTCTTTTTTCTTTTCTTTTCTTTTCTTTTCTTTTTTCTTTTCTTTTCTTTTCTTTTCTTTTTTGTCTTGTTTAACAATTTTAGTTAACATGCACTTTTCCTAGTTACCATCAGGAAGTAGGGTAAAACAGATTTGTGCACTACAATGCTTTTCCCGATTCAAACAAAAATCAGTTTTATATTTATAATATAAAAAAAAGGTTCAGGTGAGTCAAAGTTTTAAAAGAAGACTGATATCTGTACTTTTTTCTTAATGTCTGGGTTATTTTGTCAACTACTGAGTCGATATACTAGATAATAGTTAAATGCAGAGACTCTGGAGCCAGACCGTGTAGGTTTACATCTCCTTTCCTTCATTTATTTCCCATATAATCTTGAAAAAGTTTGCTTGATTTCTTACTGTC
Source organism: Avahi laniger (assembly GCA_963575035.1). Taxonomy (NCBI): domain Eukaryota; kingdom Metazoa; phylum Chordata; class Mammalia; order Primates; family Indriidae; genus Avahi; species Avahi laniger. Next base: position 32,027 of record CAUYSK010008990.1, read on the forward strand.
TAGCTAATTCATTTGTATAAAGGGGATGCTAAGAGTAAACTAAATTCGTAGATATTATCGGAGTTAAATGATGACACACATACTCACAGAGCAAGTAGGATTCTTTTTGGTAATATAGACAACAGATGGGCAGACAGATAAATAGATAAAACAATGAATGTGTTAGCTATAGTTCCTAACCTTGTTGGGCACAGTGTTTGTCTCATCAAACTTTGAGATTATTTGCAGAACTGAGTATATATTGTTTATAGGTCAAACCTGTTGCCATAATTCATAGCAGAAAGTTACACGCACACATGCATGACAAAAAAAACTTCTAATCATATATTAATAACAACACTATAAACAGACACATTATAAAGGGTCTAAAACCAATACACATGGTTCTTGGTACATCATAGGCACTCAGGAAATGCTCCCTGGTTTGAAATGAAGTGAAGAAAGTGTAAAAAAGACCTTTGTCATTTCAGACTGATGTTTGACTCGATTGCAAAGATTATTCTTTCATTATTTTCATGTAGTTGAGCAACAGCTATGAGTTGATAAATTACCGCAGTTAGGACTATCCCCAAGAATACAACAGTGAATAAAAAATAAGCATGTGCATATTTGTGTTTTAATGTTGCAAAGTCATTACATTAATATGAATAGTTTTATTTATAGGACAATAAGGGAATGAAAATATCCAGAAAAATCTAGGATGGTTTACCAAAATTACCATAAAATTTTATAGTTGGAGATTGGATAAGCAGGACATTCTGAGCTTGCAAAATAGAAATTAAAGTGAGAATATACAGCATTTGAAATAACATGAAAAAAAAACTAATTGAATCTGAAAGAGTTGAAAATAATTCAGTAGGTATGTCATCTGGATATCTAATACCAAGTAGAAGAAGAGAGATTTGGAGAGATAAAGAAATACCACACAGACCACAAATGGCCTTCCACAGCATGCTTAGGAATTTGTACTCTATTTTCTAGTGTTTTAGAACTTCTACAAATAATATAATATTATAATATAATATATAATATAATATTATATGTAATATATAACACCATATAATATATAGAAGAACCTATATATATAATTATATGATCAGATTTTCATTACAAAAAGGCCATTCTGGTAGCTGTGTTATAGTACTATTTCAGGGAAGAAAGAGTGAAAATTATGAGGAAATTATTTCAGTGATAATCCTTGAGTATACATAGATGTATCAGAATGAAAAGAATAAATAGACATGAGATAAGTTAAAATATTTAAAAGTCTGGCACATTTGAAATGAATTAAAAAAAGAATATGACTGTCATGGAGTATGCCCCAGGCAGTGATGTGCTGGTAAACTGGCTTCCTGAAAAACAGGGATAAAAACCAAACATGCCAAATTGCAGCATTTGCCAATTTCTGTGGTATACAATTTCCCATGAAAGCCAATTTGAAGGTACCATGATGTCACTGGGTACAGAGTGGGAGACACCCACAGGTGGCTTTCCTAAGACAGTAAACAGATGGCCCCAGCACACCACTGATCCCAGGTCACTGGCTTAATAACTAGATCAATTAGGATGCCATTAAAATGGGAGAGAATATGGCAGACACATTTTAAAGGAGAGATAAGTTGTGAATTTATTTTGAAACATATTGAGTATAATTTATTTAAGAGATATCCAAATATAAATGTCTATTCTGTTGGCCACTGAATGGTTGAAACTGGTGTGGAGTAAAGAGTCTGTTCTGTTGTTATAGTAACCATAGTGAACAGAGATAAATACCTGACTTAGGACAGTATTTGTGGGGAATGCACAGGAAGGCACATACTCAAATTTCTTTCCTGAATGGCTTGTTTCTGGTGGTGACATTAACCAACGTACAGAAATCAGGGTTAGACCTTGGAGTGGAAGGATGCAAATTTGGACATTAAAAAATAATCCATAAAATTTTAGATATGTTAAGTTTTGCATGTCTATAATGCTGGAGAAAGCCTGCAGGGAGCTGTGCTCAGCTGAGCTTAAAAGATTTGATGAAATGTCAATAAATACAGACCAAGAGAACAATATTCCTAATGGTGAGAAGGGAGCAGATAACACTACAGAGAAAGGAAACACAAGGATACAAGATAATTTATAGAATATCTTGGTTATGTGAGGAAGTGGTAAAAGATAAGAGCAGAAATATTATTCTTCTGCAGCGTGGGGATGGACTCAAACACTAAAATGAAAGAAGGATTAGAGGAAGATAGTGGAGATGTTGGAGAAAAGGGATATGATCAAAGAAGAGCTTTATAAAAAATATGTAATTTGTGAGATGATTTGGAAGAGGGGGAATCTGAAATAGTAAGTCCTAAAGGACCATTTGCAGTAGCTCAGGCTTGATTAGATGATAATTGGAAATATGACAAAACTCATGATACTTAAAAAAAAGTGAATATTTAAGAACAACATTTTCCTTTTTATAGAGTAAAGCTACTGCTATGGAGGAAATGTATTCTCTTTGCTCATCCAGATTCAGAAATTGAAATTGCAGCCAACAATGACACTAAAATTTATTTTATATTTAATATTTTTAATTAATTGTAAGCTTACAATTTTAGAAAGAGAAAAATAAGAGCAGGGGATGCCATGCCTATCAGAGAAAAAAAAAATTATACATCAAACTCAGATCTCAGACTGCCTGGATTGCACGTATGAGTTGGGCAAATACACATAATGGAGTTTATAGCCAAATAGAGTTTGGTAAGGAGAGAAAACTAAACTATGATATTGCAATTAGCTGCTTTTCCTTGAAATATTGTTTCTCTTTCCTCATTCTAGAATCATAGTTACCATTTCATTTTTCTGTACAAAATATAAAAATACAAGTGCATCAACTTTAAGATATTTGTGTGTTCCTTTCTAGATTGTGTTTTTCGGAAAGGCTAATTTACAATTGATTTTGAGCATATAGTACATTAGAATAAACATAACATTTTTTAAAAGTTTGCCATTTGCACCATATAGAATATCTCAAATACCATTATTATGTGTCCACTTACTAAGTATTTATATTGTTTTGTCATTACAACTTAGCCTTAATAAATATATTGTTTTATTGTAATTTTAACTATAATTTTTATTCTTTGGAAGAAGGGATCTCCTTAATTTGCATTCTAGTTTGGATAATATGTTTTAATCATAGCATAAAAAATGTAAATAATAAATATTTCCTTTGCTAGTTCTTTCAGCTTTTATCTCTTATTTTATCAGAAATTTTTTATCAATCATTATTGAGCTTTTTCTCACAATCGATATGGAATATCTTGATGTTACAACATTTATTAACTTAATAAATTAAGTTAATAAATTATTAACTTAATAAATTAACTGATTATTGTTCAGTTCTATAGGATAAGAATTTATGTGATTTCTGTTAGCTATCATAATGCTTACCATTATAACTTATTAGTCATGAAGGCCAGATCTGAAATCTGATATCATTTTGACTTCATATTAAAATTCAGTGCTTAATGCAGAATAATGCTGGCTAAATGCAATTTGAAATAAGTTGCATGCAGTTCACACCCTGACTTTTTTCCTTGTCTTTGTATCTTCTAGAAATATTTTGTGCCTTATAAAAGTTGTATCCTCACAACATATTGGAATTTTCTAATTTAATTCCAATTTCAACATGTCTTTGCTCATAATTTTTTTAACTGCCATGTTTTTGGCTCATGCCTCCTTCCTGACTCTATTTTAGGGGCTCACTCTCCCACAGTTCTCATTAGCACCTTTACTTATTTAGCTTAATCATTCCTACTTTGCTAGAAGCTAGCATTTGAAACAAGCAAGCAGGCAAAAAAACAAACAAATAAAAAAAGAAAACAAAAATTAGAAGAATTGTGCACATATGTGTAGATCTCAGTTATGTATGTTAACTATATTAACATTTACTTGAATAGTTGAAAACTGGTGATGTCGGTAATATTAATATTAATATTAGATCTCACTAAACAATCTAAAGTAATCTAAAATTCATCCAGCTCCTACCAAGATATACATATTATTTATTTTACAGTTTATAAACAGCTTTCAAGAACTCCACCTGAATCCATCTTCACTTCTATTCTGTGAGTGATAGGACAGTCTCTTTGTGAAACTAGTTTATTAATAGTATTAATTAGTATTCCCATTTGATGAAAAATATACTGAAACTCAAATATTTTCAGAGATGAAACCACCTTTATTGGGTTTGAATACAGATATTTTGGCTCCAAATACACATACTTTCTCCCTGGATGAAGAAAGATGCAAAAAGATAACCTCTGATTTGTTTATATTATAATTTCAAATAAAATCTCCAGAGAACAAGGATGGGAAGTCTCAATCTAAAATAATGTCTGCTTCTAGTTAGGACTTAAAAAGTTGTTAAACACCATAGCTCTCACCCTAACAATAAATAGCCACATAAGCTAATATATATATATGTGTATATATATATATGTATTTAAATCTATCAGAAATCTGAAGATGCAAGGAAACCTAACTAAACTAAATTTCAGAGAAAAACAAGCTATGTATAAAAGAAAAAGAGACTCTCTGCTGTTCTTATCCCTGGAACAGTGACAGAGTGGTAAGAAAATACAAAATTTATTAAAGATTTGAGTTAGGAAAAGCCAAAGTAAGTTTTAATGAACCTCTGATGTATGGTATGATAGATTAGAACTCCAAGAAGCCACAGCGACAGAAATAATTTCACCTATACTTCAATTCTTTCCCATGGGTCTTCGTTAAATACTTGAGTGCAGTATACCAAAACCTGGGGCCAGGTAGGGGAAGATAAAAAAAAAAAAATTACATACAAGGTACCTTGGGATTCCAGGAATCATAGGCTGGGAAAGTAGCAGACAAGAGAGTTGAAAGAAATCTGAGTTATTGTTGGCTCTCACCTGCAGAAGGATGAGAGTTGCACATAAGAACTTAGAAAAATTCTTTCCTGAACTGCAGAGCATGATGCCTGCCCAATGAATGCTGGGAGAAGAGCAGATGTATAGAAAGAATTTCCTGAAGTATAGAGAGCTCAAAAAAGGACTAGAGAGCAAAGACTCCACAGCCACCTCAAAACTGGGCAGCTAGGCTGTATAGATTAGAGAGTGACCATCTACGAAAAACCAGAACACAAACAAGAAAGTAGACGTAATATATATTCGAAAGAAGAAATAGTAAAGACAGACTCAAAGGTGATAAAGCTGTTGGAATTATTAGAGAAGAACTTGAAAATAACCATGTGAGTTATATAAAACAATATTGACAGAAGTTTTAAAGTGATGGTCAGTTTTAGCAAAGTCAAGGAATCTATAAAAATAATTAAATAAAAATGCTACAAAAGATATAGATTGATGCAGATGTAAATATAAATATATACATATGAATTTACAAAGATACATAGAAATATATACATAGATGGTATGTAGACATATAGATGGATGGATAGTTATATCTCAAAAATAAAGAATTCCTTAAATAAACATGAATAAACTGAACATGAAGGAGAAAATGGGTGAACTTGGAGACATAAATAGTATTTAATATGAAGCACAAGGAGAAAAAGAGTAAAAATATGAAGAGCATATGTGAGATTTGTAGGACAATAACAAATTGTCTACCATGTATGTAATTGGATCCATTTTTCGGAATCAAGAAAGTCTTTTATCCTGAGACTTTACCGAATTTGTTTATCAATTCTAGGAGTATCTTGGATGAATTCTTGGGGTTTTCTAGATATAGTATCATATCATTGGCAAACAGTGAGAGTGTGATTTCATCTGCCCCCATTTGGACACCGTTGATGCCCCTCTCTTGCCTAATTGCAGTGGCGAGGATTTGAAGCACTATGTTGAATAGAAGTGGAGATAAGGGGCAACCTTGTCTGGTTTCAGTTCTGAGTGGGAATGGTTTCAATTTTTCCCATTCAATATGATATTGGCAGTGGGTTTGTCATAAATGCAATTCTTATCAAAATCCCATTATCATTCTTTACAGATCTGGAAAAAATTTTTGCTTAAGTTTTTAACAAAAGCCTTGCCCCATATTACTAAAAGCTGAGAAATATTTTAAAGAAGGAAACCACTAGATCTGGGCACAACTGAATACATGAATAAAAAATATGGGAGACTGAAGAGTCGAGAATAACTGAGTTTTTAAGATTGGTGTTGCCAGTATTACCAAAAGGGAAGGAGGAAGGGGTTGAACAATGTTCCACCAAAATTTATATTCATGTAGAATCTAAGAAAGTGACCTTATTTGACCTTATTTGGTTTAGTAGGTCTGGGGCAGGACCTGAGATTTAGCATTTCTAACAAGCTCTGAGGTAATGCCAGTCTTGCTGATGTTCACATCACACTTTGAGTGACAAGGGTCCAAGTATCCTGCTTTCCCCAACATGGTGGAACTGACAGTGTGATTCCTTTTGGAGGAATTATTATGACTCTAGTCATATCCTGGCAGAGTCATAGGGCAGACAGTTCAAAATACAGGGCTGGACCATTTTGAAGAAATGAGTGTGAGAGGAAAAACTTTAGGAACTGTCAGCAAAGAGAAGATGGCTGAAAACGTATGAATGGATGTAGTCTACTTTTTAAAATTTCTCATCATTCATTCCTTTCTGATGGGACTGATTTAAAAAAAAACAAAACCTAGAGATTCTTTGCATCATCATTAAAATATTTTCTATTTATAATGTGTATCCTCAAAACAGCATTTTAAAATGTTTTAACTAAATAAGATTAAGTCCTATAAATTAATATTGCCGTATGGTAAATTCAATGAATTTACCCATATGTCTAATTAATGAAATTTTTACAACTAAATGTTTAAGTGGAAACTTTCATAGTACTTCTTTCAGGTAGAGTTTTGGTTTCATAGACCAACTGAAGAAACTGGGAAAATGTTAAAGGTATTTCCATTTTCTATAGCCTAGAAGGAATCTGAGCTCAAAAATGTCTAGGTTTCTGGGCTGCCCGTAAGGTGTAGCAGCAACAACACCTACCAAAGGATAAAAAAATGGAGGAGGAAAAACGTCTTCAGATTTTTTGTAAAAAATCTTCTCTTGAGGACTTGCATAGATTTCTGAGATCGGTCTGTTTTTGTGAGTCAGTAATGAAATTCACATTAGAGTCAGATCTACTATAAAGGATTTTTTTACTTCATTTGCAATATTTTAAGAGCTAATTTGCAACATCTGCCTAAGAACTTACTTGAAAAGTGGAGAAGCAAAACCATGTGTCTGAAAAATTGCACACAAGTACTTGATGGATTAACTAAATCAAATCCAGATGGACATGTGGCCATGTAGAATCTCAGTAGTTTTCTCGCACACCATCTGACAAAGGCCACATCATTAAAGCCAAGTAGAGTATTCAAGGCCAAGGAATTCTTATTGTTCAATATATGATTAACAAAATAATTGATGGTTTCCATTACACTGGCTAAGGACTCTTAGAAGCCTTTTCTCTGAGTTCCACGTCTTAGAGGTTCTGGGAAGAAACTAGCCAAGGTACCCTGGCTTCTGATTGACTTAGAATATCAATACCATAGAAGGACTTAAATTTTTCATTTGTGGGTAGTTTTTCTTAGTGACTTCATGCAAGTGTCAAACATTTGAGACATTTTCAGAGCTTGGACCCATTATCCACCTGTTAAGACTTGATAGAACTGTTTGTAATCTCTAAGGAAAATGTTATTTATAGCCACATATTTCTTATAGAATATATATGTATATTCTGTGCAATGAATCAGGAGGAACAAAGATTAGAATCATTTCTTCATAACATATTCCAGGGGGAATTTTTCAAGATGATTTAATAGTTCAATTCAAAGAGACCTTGATAGTGGCTAATTAGAATTAGGCAAATAGGGAAGTTTATTTATCTCCTCCATGGTGTGCTGTACTGTAATTATTCAATGATAAGACAAGGTATGGTAGGGTATTGTGATCTATTGAGTAAATAGATTTGAATGTTTAAGCTTGGTAATTCTTCCACACATGTAAGGCAAATCAAGTTTCCTGGATTGAAATTAAGATATCCAGAAAAGCATCTGGGAAATCACAAAACTTGTATGCTTTCTCTAAAGGAGAGATGATATGTTACCATTTCTGGATTATTCTCTGTTTTTCTTTAACTAAAGTATGTTCTACTTCTGTGATTTAAATATTCTAAGGAAGAAAAAAGATCAATTAAATTTATAATAACTCTAGCAGTTGCATTTTGAAGAAATAGATTAAGAGTTTTTCTAGGTGATGGTTCATGTAGAAGTTAGAATTATTTAGTGACTATCCCAAACTCAAAAGACATTCCACAGTAAAATGTCTTTCTGTTGCAAGGACCATACTAAGCACAATCACTTTATAAATACTTTTTGATGACTGTTAGAAAATCTCCTAAACCCTTAAAATTGAGTAAGCATAAACCATTCTACGTTAAGACATTTTCTTGGCTTTCTTTTACAACTCCATGAAAAATCAAATTATTTTCCACTTTGGCTAAATACTTCATCATTTGTGGTTGGAGGATGCCAAGCATCGTTTTAGTTATTTTCATTCAGGAATCAAAAGATAAATTGACCCTTTGTGAATATACATGTTATATAGTATGGTCTTATTTCATTCTTTCAAATTGACATGCTAACTAGGGGGGATGAGAAGATCATGACCTTAGGGACTGGTATTGCAAGTGTGTCTTCACTCCCAGTCTATCCTGATTATTCGCTCCTACACTTAGCTATGCTGAGTCGACCTGTGTGTCGTGCATGCCATATTGAACAGAAATTATAAGCCTATGCATCTGTTTCCCTCATCAGAAGCTAGGCTCAGGATTCTCCAGTCAATGGTTGAGCAAAGCAGGATGGCTGAGCTCATATTTTTCTCAGATAGCCCCTAGCTTATGACCACATAAGGAGGTAATAAAATTGCCTGGCCATTTCTATCTGACACAGGACACCTCTCATGCCTAGTCTTTGCTATCCAGAGCTCCCAGTGGGCTGGCAGAGATCTGTCACGTCTGCATTGTGCTCCAACAGGTACCATGACCATTCCCACTTCCAGCTCTTTTCATTCACAAGTCATCCTCCATGTAAACTTTTCCACTCCTCAAGCAAGCTCATATCTGTTTTCTGGAAAGCCCAATCTATGACCATTGGTGCCAGAAGTTGTTCAAGAGAGCAGTAAGGTGGGGTCTAGGAGCCAGTTCACTCACTCCTTGGCTAGTAATAAGGAAAAAATTACTGGTGGTAGTTGGTTTGCAGAAAGCCCCTGGAGCAAGTGGCAGTCCACTTGATAAAACTTTCACATGTAGTGAGCTGGGATGTACTGGTAGAAGGAAATTCACCAGTCAAGGAGATGATCCAGGTATTTAAAAGGTGCGGGAGAATGAGAAATACAATGATAGTGGAACTGGGTGGTTGTTTCTAAATTGCATTGAAACTCTACAGATTAATAATGGAAATCCAAGGGCAATTAACAAATTGAAAACTAAGTATAAAAGCCAGAGATGCTGTTTGGTGGCTTTCACAGAAGCCCTCGTCTTATGCAGTGGGCTCACAGAAAAAGATGATCAAACCCGGGTTTACGTATTCTACGCTAAACTTCAGAGATGGTTGAAAGCTCAACCACGCTAGTCAAGACTCTAGCTGGGAGAACCTGAGCTCCTGACACCAGATGAGGGCATCTGGGTGAATGCCTTCACAGATTTTGACTCCTCAGGCCAATTTGAACCTATGAATGTGCACAGGTGGCTTTCCCTCCTCATGACCATCCAGCATATGAGAGTGTTGACTGAGTGGCGAAACGGATTGCTCAAGGGGCAGCCCAAGTGCCAACTCGTAGGCAACACTCTGATCCTGTTTCTCATCCCTCACCCGTCCCCTGTCATTACAATTACATTACTTTCTTTGGCTAAAATAATAACTTTGTGTTTTATATGTTGCGACTGTCAATATTGTTTTCTCTAGAGCCAAGTAAAGTAGTATGATTACATATTTTCTACCCTGATCTATTATTTTTTCTGGAGTTACCACCTGGCTCTTGGTTATACACACAAACATATATTCCACCCTGCCAAGTATCCACTATAATGTTTACCCAGTCTTTCCCGAAAGAGACCTGCAATCCTTTATATTGTGGAAAGGGGAATAGCCAGACTTTGTGAAGTCTTTTTGGACATACAGTCCAAGCTGACATTGGTATCCAGAGACCCAAAGCATCATCATGGCTGCCTGTCAAAGGAAGGGCCCATGGGGGAAGGTCAGGTAATAAATGGAACTCTGGCCACAGTCTGGTTTATGGTAGATCCCCAGGGTCCATAAACTCACCATGTGGTCATTTCTTAGATCCCCAAGGATATAATAGGATTTGACATGCTTGGCAGTTGGAGTAACCCCACATTGGGTTCTGAAGCTCAGAGAGATTATGTAACATACTCAAGACAACATGGCTAATAAATGATGGAGATGGATTTGAAGGCAGATGGTCTGTCTCCAAAGCCAGTGACCTTAATTATTACACTGTGCTGCATTCTAGGGAGGAACCTAGATGTCCCAGGGCTTAAGAAGCTCCATTGTATTATGCCATAATCACTCAGCACATTGTGTCATTGAGTGGTGATCATTTGTGTACTAATCTTCCTCCTTTATTAGTCTTATGAGCTCTTCGAGGATATATACATACTTGCTTCAATATATTTTTAGTTTACTCCAAAAATGCGTAGTACAGGAGTATTGGCTACTGATTTCAAACATTAAGAAGAAAAGCAATCTGAAGCAGCAAAAAATGGTTTTGTGGGAATAGGGAAAAAGGAACTTCCTAATTTTATTTTAGTACTTATGGGAAAGGAAACAGGAGAATTTTACTTTGAACTTGCGGAGAAATTTATTCTTAACTTATGGTATTCTTAACTGGTACTTTTAAAAAAAACTCATCAAAGTCTGGCCGAGTACCCAGAGAATATTGCTATAACTAGCCATGAACTATGACTAAAAAGGACAGCTCTATATTTAAAAGTTGTGGTGGCTGCTGGGATGGGTAAAGGAGGAGGAAATGGAGGGAAGTGAAGTTTACAGTTCTGTAAATTACAGCCTGTGGCAGGACTGTGATGCCTCCCTGATCCCAGCCAGGGGATAGTCAGCCAACGGACGATTATTCACACTTGTCTAATTAAGGTTGAATTTTTGGTGCAATAAAAAGGCTTATGTTTTGGCTTGTATTTCCTTATTAATAGTTACGGTGACAGACAATTTATCCCAAAGGAAAACTGCCAGGATTGTCCCTATCAGGAGAATACAGTGAGTTATCCAACTCTAAAATTGAAGCAAAACAAAAAAACAAACAACAAAACAAAACAACAAAAAAATATGACTTAAGACCAAAAGCTTCTGAGGAGAGAGAAACACAAAATTAGACATTGAGATATCAATATTCTACCTGTACCCTTGCTGTTCAGAATTATTTACGCATCAACAGCAAAATTTAGGGTCAACATCCAGAAGTTCTTTCTGATGCTTTGCACATTAAGCCCACCACAGAGTGTAAGATTGCCCTCCCAGGGAACTTTTAAAAGAAGAGATAGTAATTTCTGAGGGAATGTGAAAAATATATGGATTTTCCCAAGATGTATGTTCCTGATGCAAAAGAAAAGCTAAGGAGTTGATCTTCAGTAGGTTGTTCACCAAAGGAAGCTGAGTAGACTATCCTTAAACGTGTCCATACACCCTTGCTCTGGACGTGGCCATGGATTCTTCACGCTCTGTGAACTTTGATAGCCTCTAGACTCCCAAACCTTGAACTAATTAAGCAGTAGTCAGGCTTGTTTTGACCTTAGTAAATTCCTTGAAGCATTTCTTTTTGGAGGATAACAGTCGTCATTGAAGAAGTGGGGGTGGATGAGGGTTAGTTACTCCTCAATCTTACTACAAAGTCATAAGGAAGGCAGATTTCAAACCAAATTCTGTAACATATACAGATATTTATTAGCCAACCATGGGTTAGCAAGCAGTTCCGAAACCATTTATGCAGTTCTGTAAGTTTAATGAAGCTTTCTGTCATCTTAGGTTCTCTGAAAACTATTGTGCCTACTTAGAGGGTGACACAGCACCCAGAGTCAGGATCTTTTATCTTCATTTATCAGAAGTATTTATCAGAAGTTATAACCAAGAGTTAGACACAAGACTGGTTAGGGAGCAAACCTGGGGCTCCACCTTTAAGGGTAAAGGCTAAGTCTCTGTTGACTTCTTATACCATATTCAGGCAAGCTTGGAGAGAGTCTCTAACATATTCACAGCCACTCCATGCAGTAAGAATACTTTAATTTCACCAGTGATGTCCAATAGCTAACATTCAGTGTTGATTATGGCAATCAACACTGTTAAACCCCAGAGATTTGCTTTTGACATTCAATATGCTAATTAGCAGGATGTAGGTTGTTGGTCTTGAGATATGGAAAACAGAATCAACTGCAGTTGCCCCCTCTGGTATGTGAGCTGAACATCCCTGAACTATAGCTTAATTGAAAAATATTTTAAACTGAATTACAGACTGTTTTAATACTGTCTTGTTCACTAAGCATGGAACCTGGCCCAGAGGAGCCACTCAAGGTTCGCTGAGTTGCATAGGATTGTTTGAAGAGCTTGTAAGTCAGAAGATGGTTATGTCAATTAGGTTACATATTCATAGGGGTTTCGATTTTATTATTGTAACTCATGGGTTTATTTTGATTTTCCAGTTTTCTTGGGGCACTCTAGAGAATGCCCCTGGTTGGCTTCAGGCCCCTACAGGGAGCTTGATAAAATTTTTGTCATGTTTCTAGGATGCCAAAGGAGGTCATTCTACTTTGTCAACAATTCCCTTGAAGTGCTGGTTTAAACTGTGTGTTCATGAGACTTGTTTCAGTATTTGTAGGTAATATGTTTAATTGCTTAAAAAAAGAATGGGCTTTTTTTATGGGGGAAGAGGATAGGGTAATATCTACACACTTGTGAAAAATAGGCCAATCCATCTCTCCCTCACTGTCTGCCTCTGAGGGCGTTGGGCAATCCAAAAGTGGGAGTCGTAAAGCTAATGATGCGTTGACTTTGTCAACTGCACTGTTGGCTACTGCACATCCCGTTTTTGGACAATGCTAGGTGAAAGAGCTATGGAAGAGGCATCCCAAACTCCCCCTACAACTGGATCCACCGGAATCACACGTAGAACTCTCTCCGCTCCAACAAAGTGAAGCTTCCCAGTTCCGGTATCTGGCTCTGAAGGCCTACCAATGTAATTCAAAGTCATGAAAAAGGATAAGGTCGTTTAGGTGTTCTTTTCAAAACAATCTTCATTTAAAATTCCTTTTAAAAAATTCACAAAGTCATAAGCTATTTGCAATCATCGCTGGTTTCCCAACTCATGTTAGGTTGGGAACTTTACTCTTAGGATGAATGGTAATGTCTCTTTCATGACCCAGGCTGTTTGAGATAAGCATCCAGTCCATGTGCCTCCTCCTCACCCTGGAACACACATTTCCCTTCCCACACGCCTGTCCCTGGAAAAATTCGTGACTGCACCTGTACTGATACATATCAGGTGTTCCAGACTAACGGATGTCTGGTTTGCCAGCTCAGAAAGCACCCTTGTGTTTTGCCTCTTGCTCAAGAGAAAACACACACTTCTGCACTTGAGCTTTGATTTCTTACAGTCTGTGGCTTGCTGGAATAACATATGGGCTTGCTCAATGTCTTCATTTTGCCAACAAAACACCCACCATCTCAACGATATTTTCAACCCTTTGTATCGTATCCTGATGTCTATTTATGTTGACATCCAGACATCTTAGTCTCACTACTGGCACAGATAAGACATTTCTGTGCCTAATTATTACTGCAATAATGTAATGCAATCTCTCTCCAGGCAAAACCCCTTACTGCCAGTCACAGCTCCAAAAGTTCCTTTTTGAAAGGTTTTTCTGATAATTGTCTTTGGCGTTTTAGAAACCATCCATTTAATATTGGGTGATTTCAGGAGATTTTGAAGAGCAAGGGGCCACCTGTTCCCCTTTAAAGCTAAATGTTTGTATCAGCCATCAGAAGATGTGATTTACAATCCAAGTAGCTCCTATCTTCTGTCCAGTCCCCATTCTCAAACACCAGCACACTTGACTTATATATTCTCGGCCTTGCTATTATAGGCTTAATGTGGGATCATATATATTACTCTAGAATATGGAATGAAAGAAGCTCTACAATGATTTAAAAATATTTATTTGCCTCTGCTATTAGGTGGGAGCTTAGGATAAGGTGGGAGGAGACACACACAGGACTACAGTACAGTAAAACCCATGATAACACAATCCAGGGTAATGTAAATTTGGGTACAATCCAAGTAGCTCCTATCTTCTGTCCAGTCCCCATTCTCAAACACAAGTGTGTTAACGTCCTTATGTTCTGGGAAATGGGCTGGGACAATGGAGGGAGTGTGAAGACTGCCAGGGGAGCCAGCACACAAGCCCAACCGGGAAGCAGAGAACAGGAGCATAGTTCTGTAGAATTCCATTGGTCTAGTCTTGCAGGTTGGGTTCACAAAGAAGCTTCCAATGGAGCAGAGATTCCCAGAGTCACTTACACTGTCCTGGAAGTCCTAGCCATCTATGAGACCCAGAATTGATATTTAGGTTGGTGGGGGGCAGGGGACAAAGGAGTCCTACCAAAGGGCTCCAAAATTCGTCAGGGACTTCAGTGGGTTTGGATCACACTGCACATTCCCTAGGAGTAACTCCCAGCTGGCAGGCAAGACAATTTTATTAACCTTGCAATAATGCAACCCCACACGTTACACAGTCTACAGCAAGTCTTTTCAGACCCTGTTTGTCATATTTTGGTGGGATTCTACCATAGCTCCCTACTTTCTATTAAAATATGATTTATGTTTCCTTAGCATTATGGAACTTTGATAGGTGTATCATGACATTGACTCTTCAGCTCAAATATCTTTTCCCTACTTCTGAAATATATTCTAGCACATAAAATTAAGATTATGATTTTCAGGCAGCTTTACAAAGCAAAAGCAACCCACATTCCAGATTTTGGCAGTGGATTATATATAAACATCACATATGTGTGTGTGCACATGCGTATATATGTATATATAAAATAAATATGTTCATATGTTTAAACATGATACCATTTTTACTGATGGAACAGAAAAGCATAGGTGGATTTAGATTTGCACTTAACACACAGAATTTGAGATGCTAACACACAGGATGCAAGTGACAAGTAAACCAACAAAGTGTCACAGCATCTGCTGTGGATACCAAACTGAAACCCAGCTTGCAATTCAATTTGAGCATTTAAGATTTTTCCTGCTTTAATGTATAATGAGTTTAGGGGGGAAATGCAATGAAGCAGATCGTTATAGTTTGGGAAGAGTCACTTAAGTGGTGTCCTCACTTATGTAAGTATGGTGTGAATAGACTCCATTGTCCTGGTGGACAGTATCACTTTGAAAAGATTGTTCTGGGAAGGGTCATGTAAGTGGCCTTGCTTAGTCACTTAAGTGCAGGGTGAGTCGACTGTTATTCTGGGAGGAATATAACCAGAACTTTGGTGTTTTAAGTGTCTTAAAAAAGTTGTGAGTCTATCACTGCAGAAAAAGGGGAGAATTTCCCCAGCCTCGTGCTCCTGGAGCTGTGCTGAATTCTGATACGTGACCCTGGACATGAACCGACAAAGCTTAATCACTAAGAGATTCTTGTGATCAGAATTCTCAGCTCAGGAGGTTCCTATAAAAGGAAAAGAGGCTGGGGGGAGGGGCGGTGGCCTTTCCCCACAGAGAACTGCTGTGAAAGGAAGGGGTAGAGGACAGTGCCTCCCCAGAAGCTCTAGCACTGCCCTCTGGAGATGGCTTCTAGGGTGTGGGCAGCTTTTCACCCTCTCAGTGTTGCTCCAGGGGACTCAGAACACCCATTCTGAGACCTCTCGCACCCCAGGCCTCTCAGCTTGAGCACGTTGCCTCTCTGGAACCAGAACGTGTGAGGCCTCAGCCCTCTGAAGCACTAGAGAGCTAAGAGAGTGTTGAGCAGGTGGGCCTCAGTCAGCGTGACCGCGAGCTGCTCCCCATGAGTAACACGAGGACAGGCAGCGCCCATCTGTAGGGCTGAGCCCTGTGGCTGCCATGAGGATCAGGAACTGCTCTCAGTTCTGCTTTTTGGCTGTGCTGTGGTGTGAATGTTCTTGTCCCTCCAAGTTCCTGTTGAAACCTAACCCCCAACACAACAGTAGTGGGAGGTAGGGCTTTGGGGAGGTGATTGAGTCTTGAGGGCTCTGCTCTCATGAATGGAATTAGGTGCCCTTATAGAAGGGCTTAACAGAGGGAGTTTTGCCTTTTGCCCTTCTGTCTTCTGCCATGTGAGGGTGCAGCAAGAAGACCCTTATCAGATGCCAGATGCTGGCACCTTGGTCTTGGACTTCCTAGCTTCCAGAACTGTGAGCAATAAATTTTTGTTCTTTATAAATTACCCAGCCTCAGATATTTTGTCATAGCAGCACAACATGGACTGAGACAAGCTGTAACTCTCCAAGATGAGCTTCCACTTAGCAGTCAAAGCCCCTGAACCATAGACACTGATGTCTCTTCCACTTGACTGTCCTTCTCAAGTCACTCCTGTGCCCTGTGGGACCCAGGAATGCCTAATGAGAAGCTTTATTAGGAGAGGTAAGATGGATCTCAGGATTTGCAATTATTGTCATGAAGAAACTCAAGTATTACACTCAGAGAATGGACTAGGACAAGTTCATTGTACCCCATACCAGGCTGATGGGCATCCCAATGGCACATAAGAAGCAGAAGTAACACACAGGGAAAGGTCATGGTCCCATGCCATTAAATGGAAAGAGCAAGAGACTAAGACATGCTGAGGCACACACACAGTCACACGCACACACAGGCACATATGCACGTAGTATGCTACTTCTGGTTATGTCAATCTTCCGTAAGCAGCAAATTCCCAAATGAAATTAAAATTGGGATAAACAAAAGGCCAAAGAATAATTTCTTTCAGAAAACAGACACAGAGCAGAGCAAAGCAGCCAAAAGTTCAAGCCCATACAAGAGATCTATGTTAACAGCAGAAAGAGACACTTTCTCACGGGCTAAGCCCTCAGGGTTTCCCTGAGTCATACGTGGCTTTGTCATTAGAAGAGGTCAATTTAAGTTAAGGTAATGGAAAGTCTATGACCTGCTGACCTTGTTTTAACATTAGAGAATCAACCTCTAGCCAGAAAATGGTGATTCTTTTCCCTATGATTCATATATTACCTAGAAGCTTCTGGTTTCCTGGAATTCTTTTAAAATTCCAGTTCTTTCAGCAGTAACTATTAAACGGCATGATTCTGGACAACACATTTCCCCTCCAGAGGATGGAATTAATCTTCTTAATTAAAATTAAGTTGTTTGCCTTTCAGTGTCCCCTGTCCCAAATAACAGTGACCTAGGTTACTTCTGAATTGCATAAAAATGTAATGATAGCAATAATAACTTTCTTTTATTTTTGTCTTACAAATTTTATTTATCATTATTGTTGTTGTTATAGCTGCCATTCATTCAATAAACATTTATCGATAGCTTACTATTCTAGGAGCTACGCATATTGTCATTTAACAAGGTGCTTTACAGGTATGTCTAATTCTCACAGCAATACTGAAAAGTGAGGATTATTATCCCCATTTTATAGAAGGAAAAAACTAAAGGTCAGAAAGTTTAAGTTAATTTTCCCAAAGTCAGCTAACAGAGGGCAAGACCAGGATCTTCTGATCGCATAGCACTTTCTGCTAGACCCAAACAAATCTTCTTTAAAGCTTTCTTTTCTTTTTTTCCTGCTAATCCATTAAAATTATTCATTGTTACTCTATACTGCTGCTCACTGCTGATAGTAGCTGTTCTGCTGGTTAATTACTTTCTATTTATTTTGTAAGCAAAGAAACTCTCTGATACCCAAGTACTTCACCATCACCCATACTCCAGGAAAGTTTCAGGGAAAAGCAAATTCAACCATTGTGAGAGATCACAGAATGGAAAACTGGGAAGGGTTGATGAAGGGAGTTTGGAAAACTAAGAAGTTTTGGAATCAAGACTTCCTTGTAAACATTCACTACTATCTTTGAAACAAATTCCCAGAATATCAGCTAATTCTATTGCCAAGTGCCATCCCAAAAAACACATGGTAAAGTCAAATATAAATAATTTTAAACATGCCATTTAAGATTGCTCATAGATCTACTCCATTTAGTGCAATAATCAAGACTTGACTATAACTAGATGAATGTGCACAGCTCCTTCCAACTGCCTGGCATGCCGGAAAGATAGGCAAGATGGCATTCGTGTTGTTCCTATACTTGTTTTCAAGTATAGGAAGCCCAGAACACTGTAAATACAAATGGGTTGAGCTCTTTGTTGAGGCAGGAAAAATATATCTATAAGGTGATAACTGTGGGAATGTGTCATGGATATGAATACCATCTGGCATGTGTGCAAAAGTAGAAAAAAGCTTTTGACCTCCTCCTCTGGCTATGTTTTGGTTACAAGACTTCAGTATGGCTATTGTTGAGAAAGAGGTGCTCCAAAGTGAAAATAGCCTCAGCAAATTCGTGACAGTTGATAGACCTAGAAGGATATTCTTCCCAGGGCATAGAGTTATCAGCCCTTTTCCAGGTTCAAGGTAGATAATGACACAGGACATTCACATATTTATGTAAAAGGTCCATCATTATATTTACATTCGTGCCAAGCAAAAATGTAAGAAAGTTTCTCTTGCTCTCCGTTATTTATAAAATAACAAGATCTTTTTTTTTCTGGATTACATTTTCCATTCAGGTTGTATTTGGGTAGTATTTTTTTTATATAACTGACCCAGACATTATACTTCCCACTATTATCCTAATTTGCAATTGCATAGATTTAGGGGATTAAACCAGAGTGGAGTTAGTGGCATTCAATGCAGTTTGGCTGAAAGTCATGTATGCTCATGGTTGGGGAGCCTGTCCAAGCTTGACAAAAATTGTGTTTTATTTATGTTTGAATTTCTAGCATTTATCACCTAGAATACAGCAGGCATTCACCAATGATGTTAACTATTGAAATGCTGATAGCGGCAGTGGTAAAGATGACTTCCTTCTCTTAGAGGGGCTCGCTTGCTACCATCCGCTTGTTCAGCCCATGCAGGCAAACGTGGGCCTCAACTGCAGTATTAGCCTGAGAGTGTTCTCTGGTTGCCTTGGGCATATCCGGACTTACTCAACCAACACCTACATTCTCCTCTGTAGTTTCTGCTCAAGTTGTCTCTGTTTCTACCTCCCTCCTACCTTTTTCTTTCATTGCTTGAAATTTTGAGAATTTGTTCAGATACTTGTGCCTGGGGCCAGATAAGACAATTTCCTGTGTGAAGGGTTTTAACTTCACCCTTGAACTTTGTCTGGGTCCTGAGTGAGGGGAGGACCATCCAGGCTGTGGAGACATGTCTATAGGGGTCATCTCACTGTCTAAGAGATTCCCTTTCCACGGGGAATCAGAGTGTAGTCTTCACTGTTGTCTTTGGGGATTAAATGGGGGGGGGCGGAATTCAGATTTCCATTTTTTGTCTTTCTGCCAATAATAAGTCATTAGATACTTCCTGATGCATCATTGACTCACTGGTCACCACAGGGCCAAGTAAAGAGGACCTGCCACTTCTTCTCAAAGGCCATTTCCTTTTGGTGTTGGATACAAGGACTCTCGTTTAGGGCATGTTCCTTCACCTTCTCCAGGTCTTTGCTTAAATGCTGTCTGCTCCTGAGGTCCTCCTGGAGCACTATGTGGTGTTCCCACCTCTCTTCCAGCATCCCCATCCTCCTTCTCTGCTTAATCTTCTCCTTCATCTGATCTGCCATAAATGTAACTTATTTGCCTTCTTTGTTGTTTCTCTTTCCACAAGACAATGTAAATTCCATTGAAGGTGGGATTTTTGGTCTCTTATTCACTGCTATCGTCACAGTGATTAGAACAGTGTCTAGTTCAACACTATTTGTGGAAGGAAGGAGAAAGGAAGGAAGGAAGGAAGGAAGGAAGGAAGGAAGGAAGGAAGGAAGGAAGGAAGGAAGGAAAGGAAGAAAAGTAGATAGGGAAAGAAAACAAAGTTTGAGGAAGGAAGGAGTGGAAGTAGAGTTCAGGGCAGGAAGCTGATAGCTTCAGAGAAGCACAATGGAAGAGAGGATTGTTGTTTCAGTCTCCTCTAAAGGTTCAAGTCTACTTTTGAGAGAAACATTTATAGACATGTGGACAAGAACCCAGGGGTTTTAGGACTAATCACATTGTCAGCACTTAGAAACAGCCACAGAAACTGCTATTATACCCACATGCTCATACATACTTAAATCTTCTCCTGAAATATTTATTTGTACATTTGCATCTCTTCGTGGAAAGGTAAGGAATGTGATACATATTTCCATCAAGAACTTTATTTGCTAGAACATGATGTTAATGAGGTTATGACTGCCAGTTCAATCCTCAGTTAGGCCATTTATATAGATTTGTCTAATTGCCCAGAGCGTACTCCTAAGTCCAGCCATTGCCTTAAAAATGCTTTAATTAATTGTTTAGTGCAACAGTGATGGGGCGAACGTGTGAGCGTGGGAATGTAGGTGGAGTAAAGCAAATCCATCACTGCTCCTAGAAGAGCAGCTCGAAACCCCCGGCCCACTGCGTTGGATCAAGAGATCAGTAGATCTTCACTCCCAAAGTTTAGCACATAGCTCCCAATTTTTCCAGATTTAGAAACACAACTTGATTTTCAATACAGCTGAGTACAGAAGTTAATTCAGAATAAAGAATGAAGTCTTTAACTTCTTTCAGATAAGGACAAAACCATGATTATCAAATCATTTTCTTTTAAATTGAGAGGCAGATAGGCAAGCATATGAAAATAGTATCCCTGTGGGGATAGTTCCCACTACCTCTTGCACTGTTGGCTAACAGCTAACAGCCTTGGAAAGCCAAAGGTTTTTTTTTTTTGTAATAAATATTATTTACTTTAGCTTATAAACTCCTTTTGGAAATTTGCTATTTGTAAGGCATAGCTTTGTCAGATGCCAAAAATTAATCAGACACAGACATTGCCTTTCAAGAACTTATGAACCAATAGGGAGATAAGACAATAATGTCTTGTCAACATCCTGTTGTTTTGCCACATTTACTAAGTGATGGAAATCAATAAGAACAATATAAATGGTTGTGTCTTTACTTTCTCACTTGACATGCACAAAAATGCTGCTAGTTCTTTGAACAAAGAAAAACTGGAAGCATGCTCATGCACACCATTTTAGGTTTCCCTAATCAAACATCCTCATACAACACCCTCAAAAGCCTAAAATCTTACAGCAGCTAAGCTGCAGTTAAAGCTGCAAGGCTCACAAAAAACATCAAAGAAGTGAGACGGAGACAATGCAAGGAGGAATCCCAGCACATAGCTCAGTTGGAGTTTTCACAATTTAAGATAAACTTTAAAATATCTGATATGAAGAAGAGATGTGGACAGCTATGCTGGAACAAGCTGGTCTCCTGCTGAATTTTTATCAGATTATCAGCTGGGAGAACCAGTGGTAAAAGAGGTAAAAGGTGGGATTGGTTTTATTTCTTTTAAAGCCCCAGAACAAAAGCAAATGGCCAATAGGCATATGAAAAGATGCTCCGTGTTGCTATCAGGGAAATGCAAGTCAAAACCAAAATGATCTTATCAACTCACACCTGTTAGGACGGCTGTGATCAAAAAGACAAAAGACAACAGGTATTGCTGAGAATGTAGAGAATTTGGAACCTTTGTACACTATTGGTGGGAATGCAAAATGGAGCTGTTATGGAAAATAGCATGGAGGTTTCTCAAAAAATTAAAAATCAAACTACCATATGATCCAGCAATCTCAGTAGGAGTATATATCCAAAAGAATTGAAACCAAGATCTAAAAGAGCTATCCACACTCCCATTTTCACTGCACTACCCTTTAGAGTAGCCAAAGTAGGGAAACAAACTAAATGTCCACCAACAGCTGAATGGATAACAAAAATGTAAATACATACAACGGAATATTATCCAGCCTTCGAAAAGAAGGAGATCTTAGCATATCCAACAACGTGACCAAACCTGGAGGGCATTAAGCTAAATGAAATAAGCCAGTCACAGAAGAACAAACATTGCAAGATTCTGCTTATATGAGATACCTGAAATAGCCAAACTCACATAAGCAGAGAGCAGAACAGTTGTTGCTGGCAGTAAAAGGAAAGAGAAAAACGAGGAGCTGAAAATGGGCATAAAGTTTCACTTATGCAAGTTGAAAAATTCTAGAGATCTGCTACATTGCCTGTATTAACAATATTGTATTGTACATTTAAAAACCTGTTGGGAAGGTAGATCTCATGTTAAGTGTTCTTGCCACAATAAAATAACGATGAAGATAAAAAAGGCTCAGACGTTCCTCTGTTACAAAGAGACATGTTTAAACAGGTAGAAACAGATTCCCATTGTGGTTTGCTTGGTGGCTTCTGCAAGGATCTGGCGATGTCTACCACCCGTATTCAGAGCAAAACTTCCAACTGAGGTTTGAATTGGGGGCTACAACTGCTTCCAAGCATTTATTAGTGAATTGAGAAATGGCTGGCAGCAAAGATGCCGTGAGTCAGGAAGGCATCCACTCTTGCGGCTCTGACACACGCGTGTGCCCCAGGCCACCTTGGACCTACGCTCCTGTTTGCAGAGCCCCACAGGGCAGCTCGCAGCTTGAGCAGCCATCCCGGGCAGTCGGGAAGGGAGGGAGCAATGGCAGCATCTGCTGCTCGTGCAGAAGGCAGCTGTCTCCTCCACACCTTTGACTTGGCTTTCACCTCCAGCCTTCTTCACCTTTTCCTGGCAGGTGTTCTTTTGGACCCAAACGGCCAGAGTATGGAGATAGTTGTTTCTTTCACTTGCATTGGAAAGAAAACTCCCTACCCATCGTAACCCCTAACATTTGTTCTCGATGTTTCTGCTGTAGCTTAATATATTAGAAGTTTTTAAGCATTTTTATAATGTCTTATTTAATTTCAATACTTACTATTTGGCCTTTCGAATAACCTGAAATTAAATTTAAAAAATGGTTATAAGAGTCTTAGAAGAAATGAATGTGATCGGGGAAAAATTAATCACTGACACACATCTTGCCAGATGGGTCAGCTTGGCAGACGACAGTGTTTAGATTTTTCTGAAGATAATATTTATTTTTGCGTGTGTGGATATATATGTATATGTATGTGTGTCTATATATGAATATGTATAGATAAATATGAATATATATATATATATTTACAAACCCTCCCAACACTTCCCTTCTCAACCCAAGACACACACATCTAAATGTTTTTCAAGTTCTTAAAACTAGTCAAGTTCAACAGAATTTATGGTCAAGAACTAGGGATACAAAGAAGACTAAGATGTATTCATGCCTATCATGCATCCCTTGAAATTCAGGCCTGGTCCTCCTTTGTTCACTAAAATACCACCCAGTGTTTCATCTTCTGCTCCTGTGGTTTTCCTCTGCTAAGATTACATCTCCTGCCCATGCACCTGGTGAACCTCTATTCCTCTATTTCCCAGTTTTCTGCAGGCAGGAAACAGTCTTACTCCCCTTTCCCGGGTGGTCGGCCACACAGCCCTGGTACAGGCCAGCAAATATGGCACGAGCACATCGGCATTGCTTTGTTGTACACTTATGAAAACCTGCTGTGAAAACTACACATCGCAGAAGCACAACAACACTCAGTCCCTCCAGAACTTTATTCTTCCTTAGCCAAACCCAATCCCCCTGCTCAAAGGAAAAAAGGGGAAAGTATTTTTATAATTCCCCTCTGAGCATAGCCCACGCTACATAAAGGATATTCAATAAAAATATGTATTTAGTACCACAAAATCGCCATCAATAATTAACTAAGCTAGTCCTGGGTGTTGGGATCTTATCTTGCGCCTGCCCTGGCTGAGCAGTTGGAGCTGGTTGGGAGTGGAGGGCTAAGTCCACTTGGCTGTAAAGTTGGAAGAGCCAAAGTAATCACTCCATTGATTGTATCAAATATTAAATTTGAAAGCAATTACAATTGGGGAATCACAATGTCTAGAATTTTAAATTTCCTGAATCTCACAGAAAACAGATTCATTCCTCATACAAACAAATCTTTCTCTGAATTTCCTAAAAACTATGGAACAGTGAATTTAGGAGACTAGATGTCAGGCTTGGAAATGTTCGACTTGTGCAAAGCCCGGTGCATTTTTCCCCGTAAAGAGCATGATTTTGCTTGATAAAAGAGAAGCGGTATGTAAAAGATGTCAGATAAGCAGGCAGGTGCAGATCCTGAGGCAGGTGGGCACCTAAAATAACGAAGGGAATGCAGAACAAACCATACAAATGCTGTTGTATAAAAATCAGGATTCTAATCTGGAAACCTAAGGCAAGAAAAGCGGACTCTAATCAACTTACCCCAAATCATGAAGAATGAGGACAAGAGAACAGCAGCAATATAAATTGATTCAAGATGTAAATCTGTTCAAGTAATTCAGACTTACAGGTCACAGGAAGGTAAATTAGGGATGTTTACAGTTTACAGTCCCATTAAGACTGATAGGAGATCAATAGGCTTCTACATGGCTGCTTTGTGGCTATAAAGGAATAAATGGCAGCAAAATATCATAGAAAAAAGAAACAACAAAACTTATGTCATATTGTTATATTTTAGCACATAAAACAAAGTTTTATTTAAAAATTCAAAACCAGAATACATAGGGAATTGGACTCTGACCCGGTTGCCTGGCCTAGCACATGTCCATTGGCAAAGAATTCTGCCCGGAATATTCTGTGCTTCAGCTGAAGAGTTAGTCTGGAGCCTCAGGTGACCCTGGCTGCACAAAGGAAAAATGAAAAGCTCAGGATATTCTAGTCCTGTTGCTACATTTGAGGCCTACCTAAGTCAACTGGCAGGTGCCAGAGCAAATAGAAACACCAGATATTGGTTTTGGAAACGTATTCCAGAAAACTGACCTGGACCAAAGGGAACTTAGCGTTATGGATGTGAATGAGGAAGGTGGCAACCTGCCAGAGGTCTGCTGACCCTCCAGCTGGCAGCTTGAGTCTGGGAGACCTGAAGAGAGAGACTTGTGAACTGGCAGGATCCGATCAGAGTTTCTGGTGGACAATGATCCCAATTATTAATGAACAGACCCTAAGGCTCAAGCAGAAACTGACTTAGATTTCTGTCTTTTACTAAAACAAAACAAAACAACAAACAAACAAACAAAAAACAGTTTATGCAAATAAAATGGAGTACCTACTACAGGGTGTGCTCTGTGGGAGAATCAGGAAAGTATAGGCCACCTAACTTTCCGCTGCAAAGCATTCCTGGAAACATGTGTGAACACAGATTATTATACAGCAGACTCTTGTAGGAATGAGACTGTAATTTGGGGTTGGCTTCCTGATCCAGGATATGACCGGCAATAAGCTATAAGGCAAACTTCACACACAAATTTCTGCAATTTTTAAAAGAGTAAAAGTTTGCTCGAAGTCTCCATAAAATGCACTTTCCCTATTGGGTATATAAAAGTGAAATAAGCTATAAACTACCAATAAAGTACATAAAAAAATACAGCTTTGTCATTTCAAAGGTTTGTTTTATTTTACGAAATGTGCTGCTGTAATATAGGTAACACAATTGCCTGAGTTTATTGAGCACTTACTAAGTGCCACCACATGCTAAAAGCTTTGCCTGCATTATTTTACTTGATCTTCTCAAAAATCCTATGAAGAAGCTGAGGCTTGAAATAATAACATGACTCATCCAAGTACAATTATTTAATAAGTGGCAGAACTGCAACTTAAACCCAAGGTATCTAATTCTAGACCTAGAGTTCTCAATGCTGTGCTATATCACCTGAAACAAAGTGAAATTTAAGCATTTCATGAATCTATGGAATTTGAGAGCTGGAAGAGGCATCAAATAGCATTTAGCTAAGTTCATTTATGTTATAGATAATGATCATAAGCTCAAGAGAAGGGAAATTACTTATAAGTGTTTCTTAGTGACAGAGCCAAAGTGGAATTCTATTGATTTCCAAATCCAAATTCTTTTCACTCAAGACAGTCTCTTCTCACTTTAGTCCAACAATTTTCAGACATGTGTATGATTTCCACATACAAAATAAATACTCAAGTTTCCTGAAGGAATACGACAGTCACAATTGGTTACCTAATCTATTACCTCAAAACTTAGAGGTTTAAGACAACAAACATTTACTGTCTCAGAATTTTTGTTGCTAGGAATTCGGAGTGGCCTTCGTCAAGTGACCTCGACGGATTGTCCTAGCTCAGGGTCCCTCATTCACTTGCGGTCAGGCTGTTGGTGGGGACGGCAGGCATCCGACCCAGGCAGAGGAGCCACTTCAAGATGTCTCCTTCCCACACTTGCTGGCAGGAAGCCTTAGTTCTCTCCACATAGGCCTTTCCATTGGCCGTCTGAGCAGCATGGCGCCCAAGGAAAGGGATGGGAACTCCTTAAAGAGGGAGGAGTATCAAAGAATGTGTGAGCGGATTTTAAAACCACATCTACCTATCTCAAATCCTGTTTTCTCCTTTTTATTTTTCTCAGAGTCTTCGTTTTGTTCGGTGTCCCTCCCTGCTCCAATGTGACTTGGAGGTAAATCCTAATTAGTCTGAATTGATCATGGCAATCACATTCCTCTTAACAGAAATTGGTTTATAAAAGGACATAGGACTCAATCTGGGAAAGAATATATCAAGAGAGGCCGGGCGTGATGGCTCACGCCTGTAATCCTAGCACTCTGGGAGGCCAAGGCGGGCAGATTGTTTGAGCTCAGGAGTTCGAGACCAGCCTGAGCAAGAGCGAGACCCCGT